>JAQJVL010002113.1:0-120897 GCA_035578905.1 Stictocephala bisonia
GCGATGGATTTGTGGTATAATTATGGCATTTATCCTATAATCATATCATGGCAATCCTATAAAATAATGAAATGCCATATTACTTAACGGCTACACTTCAGTAAGGTTTCAAAATATTCATGAACAATCATTTTGATCGTAAATCAATTAATTCGTATAATATTGAAATACTCGAAGTAATGTTTGAATATAATCACAACTAATACAAAATATCACTCTACAATAATAACCTCATTGGTAACTTCACTTAACAAAATATTTATGTTTGTAATTTTGACTTCTAGTTAAATGTTCTTAGAAAATAAATTAAATATTCTACAAATTAGTAATTCTTCTAGTAATACAGTTACATAGCTGTTGTATAATGCGTAGTAAATCGAAAACAATACTAAAAGTACTAACGCAACAAAACACCAAACTTATTCTTAACGTAGTAACATAAATATAAAATAATTCTGTTTTATTATAGAATTTTAATAGTTAAAATGGGACATATATTAGAAAGATAAATTACGATTTATGATTATATTTTATCAGTGATACGCAATATGGAAGTCATGACGTCCATTTATGACTTGAAGAATTTATCTAATAATTTCTCTAAGGTTACTAGACAGATAAATGACTTTAGGCAGTTTAAAGTTTTTTATTTATGTTCTTAAAATTAATCTACTTTACTTTGATTCTTTAGCCATTATCTACATTATAATGTAGAGAAAATGTTTTAAACTGAAATAAAATTTAATTTTAAACCCCTTTCTGCCATTTGTATAGAAGGTAAACAAATAATTAAATTTGAGTTTTGGACTGAATAAAGGCAAACAGGTAGAGTAGTCCGTTGCCAATAATCTGCTTGATGTATTTTTTACTTACTCAGTAAAAGAGTTTTCTGTTCGTTTCCATTCATCGTACTACACTCAATCAGCATTTACCAAATTCAAAATACAAAAGGTGTTTTTGTGAAAGCTTGTTTAAACTTTGGATTTGTTTTCATTATAAATGAACATCCACCGTAAAAATAACTTACCTGTTCCATGCATAGAATCATTAGTTTAGTCTGAATTTACATTAAATTAAAATTAGATTACTAATCAATAAGGCCTAATTAGTGTATATAGAACTTATGGATAAATAACGATATAGTTATTAAAAAGGTTTAATTGGTTTACAAAGGTTTGTTTCGGTTATTCTATGAATATTGGTTCAAAATAAGCATATTACTAATTATAAACGTGTTTTCATAGTATTTTTTAAAGAACATTTTTAATTTAATTTCATCTATTTCTTTGTGACATGTTTTGACTGTAACTGAAAAAGGTTATTTAAATTACCATAAAGTAGTTTATAAAAAAAGTATACTTTCTTTTTATATACTTAATAGTTTTCGATAATTCTGATTATACTAAAATAAAACTAAAGAGAATATGTAATTTTACAAAACGTAAAATTTACATAGGAGTTACGTAAATAATACATGTAAAGTGTGTTTTTTGTATAATATATACAATATTTTACTATATTATTGACATAGTACTGTATAATATAATTTATACAGTATGTGAACGAAATTTGATAGTACTAGATCATTGATCTTCAAACACATATTGAATATATATATATATTATTTTTATATGTATATGTATTTTTTATTGTTTATTTTTTGTACTTAACACATATAGGCCCAATCCACAGGGACCATTGATATTTGCGGGGAACTTATCAGATAGAGTAAGGTGGAGAACTAGGACAATAAAAGTGTAATATTATTGATAACATGATTTCCTAATCCAGGATTGACTTGAACCAGCGCTCTCTTGCCCTGACTCAAAGTCCTCAGGCCCTATACCACTGTGCCACTTGCTTGCCCTTTTAAAATATGCAGTTTCTTGCTTTCGTATCTACAACCAATTTTCACTCATATTAGTAGATTTAAACTAACTAAATGTTATATAGTTATAAGACAGTTATAAAATAACAGGCTTTCCTCTCTCATCCTTCTTATTATTTCATTAATAAGTAATAATATTCAGAAATAAAAGTTGAACTAATAAAATAGAATATTTTGTATACAACAATTAATTATTATCAAATAGTATAGTTGAGCATATTTTTATTCCATACAGAATTGTCATTTATTACATCATTATGTAAGAACATTTAAGTTAAATATAGATTACAAATAAAGTAAACGTAATATATAGTAATAAAAATTAAAAATTCCAAGAAGGAGAGACAACAATCTAAAAATAAAAATTTACCTAAAAATCTAAAAAATAAAAAAATATTTGCAATACCATAACGACTATAGTAGGATTTTATATATTATAAACATATTCGTAAAATTGTAATTTGAAACTTAAAAATTCTTTTCTATGTTTAAGGTTATATCTAAAATTATTTTTTAACATGACTATTAAGATCGACTTTTATAACTTCATAAGTCCAATACAACTCATATATCGAAAGCTGTTTACAATAAATTGATTTTAGACACAACGGAGATCCAATTTCTCCAGGAACCCCTTCACAATATTGTGGATATACCACCGTACAAAGGAAGTAAAGCCTTTACGAGTGGATATTATGTATTATGTATTATAATACAATTTTAATGCACATTAGTATTTATCATCTCTACTATTGCAATATTTTTTTTAATATTTAAGTGTGTAAAATGATTAAAAAATGGTGTAGTCCACCATTGTTTATTTTGTATCTTTAAAGTTAGTACCTTAATATCCGATTTTAAATATATCTTTTTAAAATAATATAGATTATATAATGAACTCGTATATTTTTTACAGAACAATGGACTACTATAACAATGATACGTTCAAATCGTAACATTGACTACATATAATACAAATATCCTATTTAGTTCTAGATTATTTAAATTCCCATTTACAAAAAAGCAATGAATTGTAGTTTAATTTAGGAACTCACTTGGGAAAAGAGGAATTAAGGTTGTAATTTATCGTCAGCAACTACAATGAAAACACAGTAGGTAAACCTATCACTTATCATTAAAGAAACTCCAAATAGAACAAGTAAACAGTTTTAAATATCTGGGAAGTATGATTGAATGAGATATGATTTAAGTACTTTGTTGTGGAAAGAAAATAAAAGTAAGATTTTAAAAGGGAAAAGAAAAACTTAATTAAAAATATAAATGTATTTTGAACTGTTCGAGAAGGAGCTATGGAAATGATTTATATAATGTCTTATTTGGAGGGTTTAACTACAATTATCTGATAAATGGACTCTCCAGATAGATGGCGAGACGTGAATGGAGAAAGGGACTTGGAGAAGGATGGAGATAATAGGATGGGAAAGAGTACAATATGAAGAAGTGCTCAGGAGGGTGGGGAAAGGGAGGGGAATAGTGATTACTATAAGAAGAGGAGAGACCTTGTTACTATAGAAGCTGAATATGGAAGAAAGGAAGGAAAGGAACGACGACGGTGGGCAGTGTAAGGATCAGAGGGAAGAATAAGGCAATAAAGACTTGCTAAAAACATACATGTTTAACAGAACGCAGCAGCAGGAGTCATCTGAGGGTAGAACGCCCTTCATGGTGATCATGCTAATAAAGATGTTAACATATCAGGTGTGCTGAAAATGATATGATTTGAAAAAAAAATATAATCTTCTATATTATACAATCTAATTCATGTTTTTGGTTGAGACTAACGTCTGAATTCACTGAATAGGGGGAAATAATAGATATTACCTGAATGGCTTTATAGAAAATGCACATTATGGATATAATCCACACATGCTATTAGGTGTCCTAACTTTCTTAAATGACTGTGTCACATTTAACTTCTATACTTTTGGTGGAGCAACTTTACTAACGACACCGTAAAACTACGTAATATCTGCAATAAATGTAGATTTATGACTAGACACGTCACGAAAGGAACATAAAAGTTAAACTAAAGTATTAATTCCCAGCTTTAACGGAGCATGTAAATGTTATCTCAGCTAGTTTGATCTTTCGTTACTACAATTCACAGTTTACGACAAGAAGGGATGGTGGGGAATGATTTTGTTAGGTCTGAATCTAGCCATTTTCAAAAGATCTTTGTTGAAGTAATATGATCTATTACAATGTCTTAACTACTCTCAAGTTGTTTTTTTTTTTTTTTTTTTTTTTTTTTTTTTTTTTTTTTTTTTTTTTTTGAAACGACGAATAAAATTATAATAAGCAAAACTAAATTAGTTCATAGATATAAATAATATAGGCTTTATAGTCAGTATAAATTTACATAAGTTTGTAATTTAAATAAAAATACATGACACAGAATAAAATTGTAAAAAGTGATACTTTAATATTTACCTAAACTAAGATTATGTACGGTATTAATCATCAATTTCATATTTCAATGTACGACTTTGCTATATCAATGTTTTTATTATTAATATAATAACTTTTTACAGTAACGTTATTAAATATGTTTTATTTTTACATTTAAAATATCACATATTTATATACAGTGGTCATCCGTCAATACTCTCCCTGGGACATGACATGCCGTTTCCTATGTTACAAGGCCCCTAGGGGCACTTTCTGAAACACAAGTCCCATATCTTTGAAACGTGTTCAATGTACGTATTTTCTGATCGGACAAAATATGGGAAATTTTTGTTTTTTTCTTTAATATTTCCCAATTTCGTATATTTATTAAAACAACAGAGTATTTAACAAGTTAATAAAATAAAATAGCTAGGGAATCTGGCTAATAATTTGTATATTTTATAATTTTGACATTATAATAGTTTTAAATTGTAAATAATTTAAAGATTCTAATATATTCCAATAAAATTATTTATTCTGTGAGGCTTTTCGCAGGACAAATCATTTCATTGAAAAATATGAGAATGTTTTCATATATTTACAATTAAAAATATTCTAATTAAGAACTCAAAGAAGAAATTAAAATAGTTTATTTAAAATATTGTAGTTTTACAATGTATTACATGTAAGTTTATAGTATGTTCTCATTAATATACGAGATTTTAATTATGTATTAACAAAATATAGTTTATCGTGTTTGTAATGGTGCTATTGAAACTATCCATTAAATTTAATATTAAAGTCCTGAATATTAAAAAGTTAAATTTGTTTACTTCACGATTGTTTGTTTTTAGAATAAGTTTTTATATTTTATGGAAAATATATTTTACTTTGGTGTTCACATCGATGATATTCCTATTGCTAAAATGTTAAAAAAAATTATTATTATTTAAAAACAATCTAAATATATTAAGAATGTTTATGAACAAACTCACCCACTTTCAGACTGAAAAAATGTTATTTTAAATTAGGCAAAATAATGTGTATTTTCACAGTAACTTAATATTTATAATCATTAATATAGAACAGTTACTATTCAGTAACATGTTTATTGTTAAATTCACCTGAAAGCCTAAAACAATTTTGATAATTAAGTGAAAACAATTGCTAACATAAGTTATTTAGAAATGATTGAGTTGTTAAAATTGAATGACGTTTCTCTGAATCATCTTTCTGTTTTTAAAGCAAATGTAATGCTGAGCTATTAGTATCATTGTGTTTTAATAACCAGAAAATTAACAAAAGATCATTTGAAGTAATGGGTTGTATCACCTTCAAACCACTGAGGTTACATAACATTGTATAAGTATTCCAACACTAGATTGTAGTCGGACAGAAGTGTCATGTAACTAGACATATTTATTACTTTTAAAACTGACAGAGAAATAGTTAAAGTAGTTAAACATGTGTAGTAAAATGAGTCTAAAGTTGTGCGTAAGACCAGAGTGATCATTTTATTACTTAGTATTTATTTATTTATTGACAATAATTAAATTACTATTGCGTATTTAAATGGGCACAAACAACTCTCAACAATTTACGGATTAGATATCTTTACTTTTAGTAAGTATATTAGTTTTATTTCGTATATCTAGTGACGTTTTATGTAAAAAATGTGTACGCATTTTAACATTACTTTATGACTTATGTATCAAGAAGGAATTCCTTCTGATGTATTCGAGACAGCAGGGCATACTTCCGGGTCAGGATTGTTTATCTCCTATTACGTGATATATTTTCTTTAAAATATATACAACTATATATTTCGTATTACTTGTGCGTTATATGTAAAGTAGGACGTACATCTTGTGTTTTCAGCACTGCAGTACAGGATGTGATTATTTTCGTGTTAGTGAGGTCAACTCTAAAAGTAGAGGGTGTTAAAAATATCACATACTGCTAAACATATGCTATATTCTGTTTTCATTCGTATTTGTGTAACTGATGTAATAAAAGTATGATTTAAAAAATCAAGGAATAATAATGGACAAAAATTAATAATTATATTGTTATGTTGTCATTAAACTCTCTCATTTATAAATGCCAATGGCTAAGAATATGACGTATAAACGTTAACACAATATTTATTACTATATCATTTTGCAATGTTAATTTTCACATCCTATACTATTCGGTACCTTTAATTAATATTTTGACAAGCAAATTTAACTATACGATACAGTTTTATTTTACTTAAACATGAGTAATATGCCATTTTTTGCAACGGAAATATCACAACCACCCCAAAGACAATATTACTAAACACTAATAGTGCAAACATAATTACAAAGCGAGTGATATTACAGCCGGCGTGATGCACCAGTCACTGGGTAGTCGGGTTACGTGATACACCCGTGGACGGGCAGTCGGGTTACGTGATCCACCGGTGGGCGCGCAGTCGGGTTACGTGATCCACCGGTGGCCGGGTAGTCGGGTTACGTGATACACCAGTGGACGGGCAGTCGGGTTACGTGATCCACCGGTGGCCGGGTAGTCGGGTTACGTGATACACCAGTGGACGGGCAGTCGGGTTACGTGATCCACCGGTGGACGGGCAGTCGGGTTACGTGATCCACCGGTGGCCGGGTAGTCGGGTTACGTGATACACCAGTGGACGGGCAGTCGGGTTACGTGATCCACCGGTGGCCGGGTAGTCGGGTTACGTGATACACCAGTGGACGGGCAGTCGGGTTACGTGATCCACCGGTGGACGGGCAGTCGGGTTACGTGATACACCAGTGGACGGGCAGTCGGGTTACGTGATCCACCGGTGGCCGGGTAGTCGGGTTACGTGATACACCAGTGGACGGGCAGTCGGGTTACGTGATACACCAGTGGACGGGCAGTCGGGTTACGTGATCCACCGGTGGACGGGCAGTCGGGTTACGTGATACACCAGTGGACGGGCAGTCGGGTTACGTGATCCACCAGTGGACGGGCAGTCGGGTTACGTGATCCACCGGTGGCCGGGTAGTCGGGTTACGTGATACACCAGTGGACGGGCAGTCGGGTTACGTGATCCACCGGTGGCCGGGTAGTCGGGTTACGTGATACACCAGTGGACGGGCAGTCGGGTTACGTGATCCACCGGTGGACGGGCAGTCGGGTTACGTGATACACCAGTGGACGGGCAGTCGGGTTACGTGATCCACCGGTGGCCGGGTAGTCGGGTTACGTGATACACCAGTGGACGGGCAGTCGGGTTACGTGATACACCAGTGGACGGGCAGTCGGGTTACGTGATCCACCGGTGGACGGGCAGTCGGGTTACGTGATACACCAGTGGACGGGCAGTCGGGTTACGTGATCCACCGGTGGCCGGGTAGTCGGGTTACGTGATACACCAGTGGACGGGCAGTCGGGTTACGTGATCCACCGGTGGACGGGCAGTCGGGTTACGTGATACACCAGTGGACGGGCAGTCGGGTTACGTGATCCACCGGTGGCCGGGTAGTCGGGTTACGTGATACACCAGTGGACGGGTAGTCGGGTTACGTGATACACCCGTGGACGGGCAGTCGGGTTACGTGATACACCAGTGGACGGGCAGTCGGGTTACGTGATCCACCGGTGGCTGGGCAGTCATGTTACGTGATCCACCAGTGGCCGAGTAGTCGTGGTAATACTATCTATCACACGACGATCGGCGTAGCTGTTGTGTGAAATACTGGGACAGTCTTTGGTACTTGCAAACTATGAACCAACTGTCGTGAAAGTTAAGAACCTTCTCGCGTAGGATCGATTCGCGATATTGAGTTTTTCTCACCACATCAGGCCATACCACTCGGTGATGATAGATGCGCAACCTTCGGAAAACACGTAGTTCCCGGAGAGAAGCGTGAAGTCCATTCTAATATTGAACCTTATGATGAACGCCTTATCATCACGTCGTCTGGCACTTTGGGCTCACAAGACAGAATCTTCCTAGCGTTGTTTTCTATAGCAAAAACTTACGGTTCACTCACTCAATATACTTATGTACTACGTATCATGCAAGGGACCCTTACAGGACCGGTGGCAACAAAACACGAAGTACCCAGACACTGGCCGAGTTTACGCTTCAACAAATGGCACCAGTGGTGGCTGGTCCGACGGCCTGTTCGTTCAGACTCACGTCGTATGACGTAACTCGATTCCAAGCGGCTTTTTGCATCACCTTGTCTGCCACCCAACGGTCCTCTGTCTTCTTGTGATCCCAGTACCAATTATCGTGTTGTTTGCACGTCTCGTCCAACGGGTTGATTCCTTTGTCACCACGTGCGAGACGCAAGTCCAACATCATGCCAGGTCTACAGTAATTGTACGTGTCCAGTGTTCAATTTCTGGGCGCGTGAAGTTCGAAAGGCAATTTGTTGATCATGTTGTTCAACAGACCCGAGCCTTAGATCACATGTTGTGGCAAGGTGGACAGGCAACACAGCAGGAACTTGAAACCTTTAGGTCGCTGAACGAGCTCTTCCATGTGATCGTGAATGAATTTAACCACCAGCAGTATCTCGTTTGTGAAACTCCTGTTTCCGGCCGTCTTCTCAGCGTAAATGAAATTCAGCTGGTTGATCAACTCGTTCAGATTGTTGATCTACCTGTACTCGATTGGACGTTCGTTGTACTCTTTCACTCCAGACCCAGATAGTTCGTTGGGTAGTGTCACTACTGCTGCGTTCTTGATTCCCTCTTTCCATATAGGTTTTATCATTTTCTTCCACTTCTGGCCCTGACTTCCTTTCGGTCACCTTGAACTGGGATCGTTCTTCTGGTACAACGAATTCGTGGCAAGTCATTGTACTTTGTACATTCTCCAGTCTTCACTGGTGTACTTGTCTTCGGTCAAATTTCATAGAATTTTTGATAATTTGTGTACGTGAGTGAATGAGTCAGTCAGTGAGTGAGTTACACATGCGGCTATACAGATATTTAGATAAAGTAAGTTAAAAGCGTTACCATTTCCAGGCTATATAGATGACTGTGTAATACAAAAACAGCACCATTACCAGCAATAGCCATAACAAACCACGTTACAGCAGGTGGCGAGGATTTATTACAATGTTCAAAACAATTATTCATGGCTTTATATTTCAAGTGTACTTTAAAAGCTGAAAGATGTTATTTACAGTTTTGGGTGGTTTCTATACTTTCATATTTTAATCTTTAAATATGTAGTGTTTTAAAAACTTTAAAGTTGTATAAATTTAATTTTAATATGGAGTATTTGAGTGTATTTTCATGAGCATACCTTTATGTTTTTAATGAGCAAGTAATGTGATGTATACATATAGGATGCTGTAAAAGAATGGAACCGCCTTCATTCCTCTTAAATGGGTTCAGATAAGTAATTGGGATTTAGTTTACCTCTGTATTTTTGTTTTTTTTTTGTTTTATCTTTTGATACAGCTTATCAGTTTTTTTTTTTTTTTTCAAGCTAGAAGGGAGGGCTCGTGGATGATATCTTAAAAAGATGAAATGAAAGGCTATGACGAATTGCCTATTTTTTCTTAATAAAATGCCAACGTTTCAAGTCAAAAGAACCACCGTATCAAAAGTGGCAACTGGTTAATCTTTCTTAGCAGAGGATGTTTTAAAAGTATGAAACCACCTTCATTTCTCTTAAATGTGTCTAGATATAATTGAGATTTAGTATAATTTTGTAGACATTTTTCTATCTTTTGATGCAGTTTGTAATTCTTTTCAACCTAGAGGGGAGAACCCATGAAAGATATTGAAAAATGTTTATATGAAAGGCTTCGATGAGTTGCCCAACATTTTAAAAACTATATATTTTTTTCTTCAGAAAAACACCACGAATCAAAAGAACAACCCTATCAGAAACGGCGATTAATTAACCTTTCTTAGCAGTGATATTTAAGTGGGAATTCAATTGTGGTAAAAGTTAGCTATGAATATAAGTAGGGGAGAGTACCCCAAAACGGGATAGGTGGGCAAAACGGGATAGTAGGGCTAAAACTATTAATAGTGCTGCTATCTCTCGGGAAAGTGGCCAAACTGGTTAATAGCCGCCATGACACCATCTTCAGTTAATCTCTGGTCGTTGCCAATAGAGCTGGTGAAGTTTTAGCTTTTTAAAGTTTTCAAGTGAAATTTGTACCAGCATTCTAGCATTTTCAACGTCAGAAAAACTGTTCTTGTGCCCGTATATCCTGTGAAGAAAATCTTGTAAGTAGTGTATTTTATTCCATACTTTTTTGCAAACAATTTCGTATATTTAATTCCTGTTTGTGATTAATAGTTGAGGCGTCCGCCATTGTTGTTGTTAAAAGCGTCACGGTCGGTCAAAACGGGATACTTTTCGGGTTCCCAAAACGGGATATGGTTTTGTCCTATCCCGTTTTACCCAACCACTCTAGTAATATTTTACTGTTGAAAATATTATTTTATTTGTCAGTACTAATCTGAATTGTTGTATAAAGCCTGTTGTTTTATATTAGCCTAGTACAGAAATATCAAATCAAACTTGAAATATAAGTCTGTGAATAACAGTTAATAGGCCACTTCTTTTGAAAGAAAAGATTTATTTAGGACATAGGCCCGTGTATAAAATGAAAACTGTTAGTTAGAAAGGTTTTAATTTTACAAATAATAACAGGCTGGAAAAACATATTCCTCCAATGTTTGTATTCCCTAGACAAAGGGAGAATCAATTAGAAAAGCAATTTAATCATCTGTTATTATTAAACCTAAGCATCTGTTCTATTACTAGGTATATTAAAAAATTCTACCTAAGCAAAACCTTACACTAACGTACATAGGATTGAAAGTTAGTGCAGTTATATATACACGTACAGTGGTATTGGCCCACCCATACACGTACAGTGATATTGGCCCATCCGCCCACCATACACGCACAGTGATATTGTCATAATATATGTAACATAACATACATCCTCTTGACCAAACTTTTTTTAAATGTTGATAATTTAATTAATTTAAATGCAACTGTTGACAATCTAGTTACTATTGTAAGTGTCAACCAGTAAGGCTGATGGAAGATACTCCACCTGGCTCTTTTGCAGCCTATCACAAGTCAGGCTGGATAAGCAAAGAATCGTTCATTACATGGTTTAAACAATTTGTTGAGCTAGCAAATCCTTCCAAAGATAGACCTGTTCTGCTCTTACTTGATGGACACTGTAGTCACACAAAAAGTATTGATCTCATTAACCTTGCAAGACAAAAAATGTTATTATGTTGACTTTCCCTTTACACACCACCCATCGGCTTCAGCCCTTAGATGTGACAGTTATGGCTCCACTGAGCACATTCTATGAGCAAGAAGTTCGCAAGTGGTTGTTCAACCATCCTGGAAGAGTTGTAACCATTTATGAAGTAGGGAAACTGTTCAACGCAGCGTTCCAAAGAGCAGCTCTTGTCCAAACTGCTGTCAATGGGTTTAGGAAAACAGGTATTTTTCCATACAACCCAGATGTTTTCCTGACCACATATTTGCCCCCTCACTTTCGACAGATCACCCAATGCCTGAAGTTCAGAACAAGACGCCTTCACAACCATTAGGTCTTCAACAAAACGAAGTCATTTCAAAAGTCCCCTCAACTTCAGTGATCGAATCCAGGACTTTGCAGCCATCTCAGCAATTACACAAACCACCTGGTGATGGTGTCACCGGTAGTTGCAGCGTGAACCCAGAACCTATCCAACCGACAACTTCGTCTGGAAACAGAGGTCTAGGATTATCCTACTATCGTCCTTCACTTCCATTTACAATTTCACCAAAAGAAATTTTACCTCTGCCACAAGTGGTAGGACCTAGACCCGAAAAAAATTGGATAAAAGAAGAGGAAAAACGGCAATCATCACATCAAGTCCATATAAACTTGAACTGGAGGGAGAGGAGCATGAAAAAAAGAAAAAGAAAAGGAAAGAATTCAAAAGCTAACAGACAAAGATCTCAAAAAAAGTATATTTAAAGCCCCAAGAAAAAAACAAGAAAGTCTTAAAAGAAAGTGTGTCCCTGAACTTGAAAAAAATCAGACCTGCAGCCTTCGGACCTAACACTTCTACCAGAAACAAAACAAGGGAACATTAAAAAAGTTAAAAAGGATTCATCAACCGACCTAGGCTGGATGTCATCCTCTTCAGAAGATGAAACTGAAAACGTTGAATCATGCATATTTTGTAACGCTCTTCATCTTGACTCAAAGTCTGGAGAAGGCTGGATCCAGTGTTCAAGCTGCCAAGGATGGGCCCACGAAGCGTGCGCCAAAGCAGAAGAGGAAGATGACTCATTTTTGTGTGACTTTTGTGTTGCAATAAGGTAGATTTTTAATGGCATTTTGTCTGTGTTTTAAATAAAGTAGGTCATTAAAACTACCTTTTTCACAATAAAGATTTATACAGTTTATATTGTGTTTCTTAATTTCCAATGCAATTAATTTATATATAAAAATAACAGTAAAAATCCTATCCCGTTTTACCCAACCATGGTTGGGTAAAACGGGATAGTGTAATATATTGTAAAAACGAAATTTTTCATTATATAACATAAATACAAAATTAAGAAAAAAATAAATGTTATGGTTTAAAGTATTTACTTTCCAATGATATTTACCTTTAAAATTTAATTTTAACACAAATGAAAACATACACAAAAATAGACTAGGTATCCCGTTTTGGGGTACTCTCCCCTATTTTATTTAAGAAATTAAAATTATCTTAAAATAATATGATTGATATATTTGTACAATTAACTTATAAACTTACGCAGTGGCATTTCCAATGACTTGTCCACTGTTAGTTTCTTTCTCGTAGAAGGTTGGGTTTTCCAGGTGTTTTGCTGATAACAACTGAACCTCTCCTACCAGTAGGCTATCATTGCTATCAAACAAGACTACATAACTGGTATTAGATAATGCTAAGAATGATTAAATAGTCACCATTACTAATAGGGAGGTTATTTTGACTTGTAACTGGTGGCATCTTATTCGAAAAAAAATTGGTTTTAAAATTATGGGCTTCTCAGCATAGCCTTTCATTTAAACTTCTTACAATATCCTCACTGTTCTTTCCTTCTAGGTTGAAATAATTACAAACTGCATCAAAATATAGAAAACACGTCATACAGACATATACCACTCAATTATTTATCTGAAACCACTTATGAGAAAGGAAGGTGTTTTTTTTTTATTCTTTATCGCCCAGAATATTTATTTTAATTATAACATGGACATAAAAAATATTGATTAATCACAGTTATATTACTCTCGTATAGAATTAAATTGGTAAATATTATATTTATTTACGAAACAATATACGTGCAGTGGTATTATGTATATATACATATATTTGTACCGCGTATGATGGTTTTACTCAACCAAACACGCACAGTAGTATTAGTCAATACATAAGAAACTTAATAATTACTACAACAGTTATGGTAATGGAAGTTTTTACCAAGACGAGTAATAACATACCACCGTTATTAACAAGATTATACTATGTGGAAGACATATGGATTTAAAGAGAATATGATTGCCATTAATTAATGAAGTAACATTAAATAATGACGCAATGACAAATGAACAGCCCGTGGGTATCAGCTAATCTCTTTTAAAATGTGTTATGACTGTGATTGGGATCGAACTGATAATCTTTAGCTTATGAATCTGGGATTTAACCAACTATGTTAACGGCCGATTTACGTATACAAAGTAAGCAGTTTTATCAACAACCATGTGTGAACGCATTATATAAGACAGTCTGTATGAGGAGCATATTGGAAAATATAAGTTTTTAATTAATTGTGTTTAATGTTTGTCCTTAACAATTACTTTGGTTTATCTTTAACTTATGAAATTGTTATATTTTATTGAAAGAATTGTTATTATTCATTAGTGAGACGCCGATCGTCAAGATATGGGTGAATATGAGGTGCGAATGAGTCATGAGATTAAATGTGCGAGTGTAGTCCAATGACTACACCAATACCAACAGTCAATACCAACTAAGGTCGGCTGTTCCTCAGAAAGAGCTATATATTAATAGCCCAATAGCCAGGGCCACTAGGGGACCTACAGCTTTACGTGGAATCCGAACCACGTAGTATTAGTCTAATTTTCAGCTAACCAGACAAACCTGACACTCAGTTCTCTTCCCTGCACAACATCGTAAACCTTGACTACCATCCAACATGGATACCCCAGACGTCTCTGGTAGTGTCCACATCGATGGCAACCATTGAGCGGACACCATGTTGGTATTAAGAGGACCGAGTATGGAACCTATTACCTAGAATCTGAACACTTTGTCCCCAAATAGCTAGGTTTCAGTACTGCACCACCAGTGCCAACTTAATTAAACTTTATTAAGGTCTTACAAGTATTATCCTGGAATTTTAAAAATTGTTTAGTGCGTATAATTTTTTATAAAACTAAATTTTAATGGCTCTATTATACAATCCTTCACAATCCCGCAGTAAAACATGTTACGTACAATTTCAATGAAAGTAGAGACTAAACTTTACTTGTTGTAACGTTGAACGTGGACTGAATCCACAAATGGCTGCACTTCTGTCTTAGATAATACATTTATTGCTTTGTGTTCAGAATAATAATTATTTCCGAATTGAAGATACTTCATTTTGTTTCTTACTATGGTTTTTGTATATTTTCTTATAGAAGTTAGTTTAAACATTCAGAGAGTGTATTACTAGTTTACCGCATTAACTTTAAACAAATGATAGACAAATTTACTTAGATCAGTTATTGGACCAGTAAGATTACACGTCCCTATATCCACCTCTTAATTACATGTTAACCTCCTCTAGTGTACTGAAATACATAGAATATCCAATAATTTAGCTTTATGAACGCAAATAGATTATTTATACTCAATTAGCTAAAAATCACACTGTTACCATGTGGTTTGGATTCCACTTAAAGCTGTAGGTCGGTTAGTTTTTCTGGTTGTTGGGTTATCAATAAATGGCAATTTAAGATCATAAGTTAAATTCAGATAGTAACTAGACTAAATAGATTATCCACATACATACAATCATTCACATTTAGCTTGTAATACGCACAATGTTGTGTCGGCGTCTAATGTGTGAAAATCATCTTAAAATTACGTTTTCACTTGGAAATTAGTATCCTATATTCTACGATATCAATTAACAAATATTCGAACATCATCAAAGTTGAACTAAGAAGTTATCGCCTACTTGTGTATGCTGGTCGTATATGTCTCAGGAGCTGTCATTTCTACAGTGCTCAGACTGCTTTACTGCAGAATATTCAAATAGTTTCACTGCCTAATAAGCTAATAAGGGGTTGTCTCAAGTACATTGAAAAATTACGAGTATAGAATTGACTAACCAGCTTAAATCTTTTTTTGCTTTAGTAGTACCAAATTATTCTAAATGTAAACCTATTTAAGTGATTCACACTTTTTGCAGTTTAAAATAGTTTTGAGTGGTTATTAAATAATTTAAATAGGTAAATATATAAAATAGTAGATAATATAATGTGTAACAATGATAAACTAAAGTCTGTGTTCATCTTTAGTAAAATAATCAGTATTACAATGTTGCCTCTAAAGTGGATTTGGTAACGTTCTCTCCTTGTGAGGTTACATTAATTTAAAATTCATAATTAATTTGATCAAAAATTATTCAAATTAAAATTGTGTTCTGTTCTCAGGGTTTAAATGTGGGTAATTTGGTGGAGCTGTATAATACAAGAAATCAAGACTTGCTTTACAAAATTAGTTTATTAATATTATTTTTTAAAGTTATTGTACTTTTCTTTCTGACAACTTTTGTTATTACATGAAAATTGAGCTTTGATTAACTGTCTAAGAAACAATTCTTTGAAACATTATTTAAACAAGACTTATAACTAAACTTATCTGTAATATTTGTCGTTTGTTGGACCGCATGGTAGCCTCTTCTATTTTATCAACTAAACTGATACTAATAGTTTCACTACTATTGTTATTAAGACTTCTGAGTTTAACTTCACATTGTTTTCTGAAAATAATGATTTAAATAGTTAAAATTAATACTTTTATATAATTGATACTAGAAGTTGGAGTCCAGTAGACACCCTCAGTGTTACTCCTACATGTAACTGTGAATAAGTGACCGAGACATGGCCGGTGGCGTCAGTTGCCAGTTCGTTTCAGATACGAACGTGTTTCTCCCTCTCCTCTATACCGTCAGCCTATCGCGTGTCTCCTTGTCCATAGTGTTTTCAATTTTCTTTATTCCAAACGATTCGTCCCCGGTAGGTGCTGCACCTGGTGACTGTCTTTTGAACTAACCAAGTCCTTTTGACTCTTCTATTTGTTTTGTTACATAGTGACTCCCCTCCTTGTTTACTAAATGGACTCGCCTACTGGGAACTCAGAACAACAATAAATATGCTCCACCCTTCCTAGCGACAATGAAAGAATGTTGTTTGTTCAATTCTTTGAAAACATCTGTCACGATGTCTCAACTTTCCTAGCTGACTAGTTCTTTACTTACAACGATTTTCGGATATTATTTGAACGTTTGTTATTTATTTTAATTAAATATATCCCTTTCCCCATTAAAACAATTTATTATTTATTTAGTTTAATTAATTTATTCATCAATTTGGTGGACCTGTTACAGTTTACATCAGCTATTAAAGTGAAAGTCATCTAGTTAAATTAAACAGTCCTTAATAACTATATTAAAGACTTATAATTGGTAATATCAGGTATATTTTATTATGTAACGGAAATTAACATTCACTCTTCAATGCAATAATGTCATGGGGAGATAATTTTCAAATATTTTAGTAATTCGGGTCTCTTTAAGAGTAAAATGTTGAACAATATTGATAGTGACTATTTAGATGATAGTTCTTTTAAAAAATGCTCTACTTCCTAACAAGATAAGGAAGATAATAGTAGATGAAAAACAATGACTAATATCAATTTCTGTTTTATAATATTTTTCATTGTATTGAACTAATAAAATATACAGATGGTCCAGCCTAACCGTACTTGTGGACTCGACTGTACTAACCGTTCTAACGACGTACTAATATTTTATTTTTGCGTCTAAATACTAACAAATATTTTACACAACCCTGATTAAAGTTTCTTTTAAATTTAGTGATAGTACGTTATAATGATTGAGATGTTGCAAAAATATAAATTTTAACTTGTTGTCGAAACTATTTGTTATTTGTATTATGCAATTTATATTATTTATATATACTTAAATAGCACTAATTTAATAAGACATGTATTAAATTAGTGCTATTTAAGTATTAACATTAGTAAATAATCTTACTAATGTTAATAATACTTAATAATCTTACTAGTAAAAAAATAACTATTTTTTACTAAACTTTGCTTTTTAGCCTAGTAAAAAAAAAAAAACTTCCAATACAATTCAAAAGCAGTAACAATAGTTTCAATGAATTATAAAGACCGTTAATATTGACAAGTATAATCAATAAAAATTAATAGTAACCTGTGCATTTCTTCAACACCGAACAGTAATGTTTTCAATCATCTAAAGAGAATAACGTTTTTTGAAAAGTACCCCCACCCTGTCCCGATCATATTAGCCTCTCCTCAAAGTCGTGCACACCCTTTAGGATAGGCCAACTTTACGTACATGGGATTTACATGATATTAACAAAGGGATTACAGAGAATTTCAGGTTTATTGCTTTCACTATAAAATGAAAATAACTGATTTCAAAAATGATATATTGCAATATAGAAGCCGTCATGAAATAAATACAGGTAATGTAATGCCAAAGTTCAAGTATTTCAGACAAACTTTAGAAAGGAACCACTTATATTGTAATAAAATGTTGTACTGTATGTAGAAGTAGCTGATTAAATTTAACACTATTTAAATTCCTTAGAAATAAAACATCCCTAAGGACTATGAAGTAATTCATTTAAATAAATGAACATAAGAGAATCTGTTATTTTTTCTAAAAACTTACAGAATCTAACATTTTTAGAAATCTACTACACAAATGTAATATTTAATTTTGTTACCCGGACATTTTCCACAATATAAGTACTTCAAAATTTTAATAAATCAACAAAAGTATCTATCAAGTAGTTTGTGATTTTCAATGAAACGAAATGTTTGATATATAAATAAACGAAAATAAAAGAAACGCAAATAGAAAAAATAAGTTTGAAAATATTTAGCTAAACTAAGAATATAGCTAGATTGTATTTTGTGAAATATTTACAACAGTGATTGTATCTCTAAGTCATTGGGTGAAAAATATTGATCGGTGTTTTAGACCGACCCAATATAAACTTTTTGTTTGTCCTAAGGCGCTCATATTCAGAGGGTTAAAACAAAACAACATCCAACATTGAAACTCTCAAATGCACCAATATGCACTTGAATTCAATGACGTTTTTATATTGTGATGTTAAAGCAACCCCCCTCAAACAATGGCGTTTCTAACTGTTATCGATCACCCTACTACAAGTGTATGACCTCTAATGGTCGTTCCATTTATTATACAGGTATACAAAGTTACCTTGAGCTCCCTTCCTCTGCATCCAAACAAATTATCTTCAAACGTTCACCTATAATTACTTTGAAAAATCAACATTAGTTCAACATACGATTAATGAAAAACATGAAATAAATTAAAGTCTACAAGTGTAATTTTAAAAGAACCCCTACGGGCTGGAAGAAACCAAATTGAAAGTGCACGTATGACAGTTTTGAAACACGAATGTATTTCCCAACCGTCTCTAAATGTTAGTAATATATTTTTACTCTTAATTAAAGAAGATATATCATCAAACATTGGAAACTCTAAATCATATTTTAACCCATAATACTGAATAAACATCATACCCACCTTGGCCACTTAGTTTAAATTTGATTTAAATAGTATTTGGTATTTTCATATTAATTTCTCCAAAAACTTAAGCGATTAATATTATGTTTCTAAGCCTTTTTTACATATGAAATTTTAAGCAA
The DNA here is from genome assembly GCA_035578905.1 of Stictocephala bisonia. Classification (NCBI taxonomy): domain Eukaryota; kingdom Metazoa; phylum Arthropoda; class Insecta; order Hemiptera; family Membracidae; genus Stictocephala; species Stictocephala bisonia. Next base: position 19,328 of record JAQJVL010002113.1, read on the forward strand.
TAGTGCAATAATGAAACAAAAAAAAGATGAGGTTTCCCTAAGGATGATAAATAGAAACATTAGCAGCTTAAATTCAATTATTGCATTCAATTTGGGTACAAAGGACTTCTTTTATTGCATTTAGCTTTGCTTATTGTTCCACTATGAACATAATTGTTTACTAACTTTAAAGCTTATTCTGAAAAAAAAAACTTGATATTTAAGTAAGGTAATGTGCAAAGGTCCTTGATTAAAGGTAAAATATTAACAGTGAAAAGCACATATTTATTCCACTTACAATGTTCACACAATATACTGTATAACAGATTTTTATTTTTAAAGAGAGGCCAATCTCCTTACTCTGTCGATTCCTCATAGACTATTTATCTGTGCAAGGAACTTATTTAGACAGAGTAAGGTGGGAAACCAGTTCAGTAGACTAACAACAATATTACTGATAAATCTTCCAGCCCAGGCCGGACTCAAACCAACGCTATCTCTAACCCAAGCTCAAAGTCCTGCCACCTTAGACCGCTCGGCCAGCGGCTCGCCCAGTATGTATTTACGTAATCGTTTTTTTTTTTTTTACCGTAAAACCACGTCATCTCTGTAACAAAACCAACATAAAAGTTCAACTAAAGTATTAATTCTAAGCTTTAACGTGAATGTAAATATTATCTCAGCTAGTTAGCTATTTAATTACTCCAATTCAAAGTTTACGATAAGAAGGAATGGAGAGGAGTGACTCTTACCATTTTTATAATATTTACGTTCAAGTAATATGACTTATATGCCTTAACTACTTGAATGAGTTTTAATACACATGTCAAGCTTATCATGACGTATTAAATATATTTATATCCAGTCTGATTAAAAAATCTCTTAACGGTTTGTTACGTTTTTAGATATTACTGATAAAGCAATGTCATTTGGTTTGTTTATATTACCTATACAAATCTACTTTTGAATGTGATCTCCAAGTTTTTATTGTGGGAGTCAAAAGAATATCGTAAAAAAGTGCTTTAGTCAAGTTTGTACATCAAATTAAAGATTTTTAAATAGGAAGATTCAATGCTGCAAAGCATACTTCAAAAAGCTGTACCTATTGAAAATGGTGGCTGTTTAAAAGTACAACCTTCAGTTCAACAAACAATAAATAAGTTTTTTTAATCATTATAGTAGATCAAAACTAAAACTTGTATAGCTTTGATAATGTGTTTATAAATATTTATTTTTAACAAACTCTTTAGCTTATCACATCAGGGCATGAAGAGTTGTGATAAGCCTGACAGAGGAGTGAGAAAAATACCTTAGGGTGTTCATCAAGGTGGCCAGTTTAGCACTCTAAGTAATTTATTTCTAGATTTTATCGCAACTGTCTTTAGGAGTATCAGAGCTAAGAAACAAGCAATGTGTTACTCTCCCCTCCTACCTCTCATAGCCCCCGCCTGCTCACCCCACAACTTCGACAAAAGGACATAACCCTGGAATGTATAATAAACTCTAGCAATGATGTTTATATATTATATTATTAATCTACTCTTTAGACAAAGATAATTGTAAAAGTTTTAATTAAATGTTTGAACAAATATCATCTATAGAAAAAATATTATTACCGCTTGAAACAATTTTTTTTAGGTTTACTTAGACTAAGAATACCTTTTGTCCACTATATTCCGAAAATTTTTGTAATTTATATCAGACAATAATTAGTCACTTTAGGTAGCCACTTTTTTTATAAAGATTTTTTTAGAGATCGAACACCGTTAAAGATAGAATGTATTAAGTTGTATATCAAAATTAAATATCTTACAAGGAGAACACAATATTACAAGTCTCGCTATAAAACGTCCATCGAACATAAAATTGCAATAGTTGAAATATAAAAAAAATTGGGTCAATTAAAAAAAAGTGTTATATATATAATTAAATATTCCCAATGAAGGTAAGAGTTGCTACCTGTTTAGAAAATAATGAATGCCAGTTCAGTACTACTGTGCGTGTATGGGTGGGTGGGTGGGTCAATACCACTGTGCGTGTGTTACTTATGTCAAGTTACTTATGTCAAGTTACTTATGTCAAGTTACTTATGTCAAGTTACTTATGTCAAGTTACTTATGTCATGGATGAACTCTTATTATTTTGCCATTGCAACCCGTAGCAAAAAAAGGAATCCTAAAGCGATTTTCAATTGGATTTATTTTGTAACCGGTTTTCTAACTGTCCTTCAGTGTAGGACGGACCTTTTATGGCTGGATTTGTAATATAACTTGAACTTGATGTACAACTTAATGATTTCCCTTTAAAATATTTTTCTGGCTCTTCGGGCCTCAGACACCACTCCCCTGATGTGTTAAAATAATTAAATTTGCTTTAGAAAATATATTTGTAGGAACAGTACTAACGCTAAATAAGTTACCGCTTAAATCTTCAATGTTACAACAAAATAATCAATTGTTTATCAAGTGAAACGTTGTACATTTTAATAGCCGCCATTTTGTGTGGGCAAGACCTTTTGAAGTACATTTGCAGGTTTGAATTTTTGTACCAAAGACCATTAATTTGGTGTAAAACTAAACTCTTATTATTTAAGATTTTCCTCTGCCTTCTTGTGGGCTATTAAGCTGTCCCCTTGATGAGATATAACCTTATAATCACTTTCGAAATTAGATATTTATGAGGAATACTGATAAACCAAGTCTCATTGCTCTATCAGCAATGGTAAAATCTTATCAAACCACTCTGGAACTTTTCAGTCACACATACATATGCAAACAGAAAGAATTTTGAATGAGTCATATACAATTATTTTTTAATAGCACTAACATTTCATATAATTTTAATCTTCAATTCCATATACTTCGATGTGTTACTCTGTTAAACAAATTGTTATAAAATTATTGAATAACTTATTATAGTAACGTTCTTAAATATGTTTTATTTTTGCAATAATTGAAATATCACATGTTTATAAACGGTAGACGTTTGTCAATACTCTCCCTCTGACATGACATTCTGTTTGCTTGTGCAAGGACCCTCAGGGCACTTTCTGAAACTCAAGTCTCATATCTTTGTTACGTGTTGAACTTACGTATTTTCTGATCGAACAAAATATGGCAAGTTTGTTCGATCAGATTCGATCGATGTTTTCTGCTTTAAATCCCACTTCTTATACTTATAAGAACGTCTGAATAGTTCATAAATAGTTTAACTATTCTTAGTTGGGCTCCTAGCCAGTAGATTTTAACTTGTTTTAACATATACATATTTATAAATAATGTAGTTTCATATTCCCATTAATATACTATGTTATATAATATATAAACATAATATAACGAATATTGTTTATCTAGGTATGTGGTCAAATATATTTTGCTCAACAATTCAGGTACTAAATAAAAAAGTTTACTTGTATTCATTTATGTTTTTTTCATGTAAATAAAAATTCACATCACATTAGTTTTCACATCAATCATGTTCCTATTAGTTACAATTGCATTGGAAACGTAAATAGTATTTAAACTGAATTTTCATGAACAAACACATCTTATTCAGGACCAAAATATATTGTTTTCTACAAGGTAAAATTATCATAGCATTAATGAAAACTTAACATCAAATGTTTATCTAAGTCTATAAAGTATACTTAAAAGTAAGTTTTAAATAAAAATAACTGTTAAAACGTAACTTACTAAAAAAATTTAACATTGTTAGGATTACTAAATAATTCTCTGCAGAATTTTTGTATCAGTGCAGGTTTGATAATCTCGTAAAGATGTGTTACAAAAAATTTTACTAAATCTCATTTGATTCAATGGTTTGTGCCACCATAAAGCCACTGAAGTTCTTTCAATTAGCATGAGTATTCCAGCGATAGATTAAACACGAATATACATGTCATGTATCTAAATATATTGTTCCTGAAATTTTAAACCACAAAGTTATAGTTTTAGAGTAATATTGTTAGTTAAACGAGTCTAAAGTTGTGTGTTCCAGTTACTACTTTGATTTATTTAAATTATTTTTAATATCAATATACTAGAATTGAGTGTACTACTATCACTCAATGTTTTCAGGTTCTGATCATTTACATCTTGTCCGTGAAATGTTTTCCAACAAAAATATGTACGTATTTATTATCACTATGTGTATAGTAGGAAGTACAGCCGGTCTATTCAGCACTTCAGTGCAGGATGTGAGTACTTCCGTTTGGGTTGTTATTTATATTACGTGAGACTTTTTCTGAATAAATTATGTTTGTATTTAACTTTAATTTGTGTCTTCCGTATGAAGTAGGAAGTACATCCGGTCTATTCAACACTTCAGTGCAGGATGTGAGTACTTCCATTTGGGTTGTTATTTATATTACGTGAGACTTTTTCTGAATAAATTATGTTTGTATTTAACTTTAATTTGTGTCTTCCGTGTGAAGTAGGAAGTACATCCGGTCTATTCAACACTTCAGTGCAGGATGTGAGTACTTCCGTTTGGGTTGTTATTCATATTACATGAGACGTTTTCTGATTAAACTATGTTCGTATTTAACTTTAATTTGTGTCTTCCGTGTGAAGTAGGAAGTACATCCGGTCTATTCAACACTTCAGTGCAGGATGTGAGTACTTCCATTTCGGTTGTTATTCATATTACATGAGACGTTTTCTGATTAAACTATGTTCGTATTTAACTTTAATTTGTGTCCTCCGTGTGAAGTAGGAAGTACATCCGGTCTATTCAGTACTTCATTACAGGATATGAGTACTTCCGTTTGGGTTGTTTATTCCTATTAAGTGAGACGTTTTATGAATAAATTATGTTCGTATCTAACTACAATTTGTGTCTTCTGTGTGAAGTAGGAAGTACATCCAGTTTATTCAGCACTTCAGTCAAGGATTTGAGTAGTTCCGGCTTGGCTTATTTATTCTATTTATGAGAGATGTTTTCTCACCTAATTATATACGTATTTAGTTTTATTTTAGTTCTTAAAACCCACCCTCCCCCCCCATCAAACTGGAAATCCTGCCATACCGGGGGATGGCTCAATACTAGATAAGCGATAGGATCTTGGGTGGCAGTTGGTGGGTTAAATCACAACTGGGCTGCTGAGCTAAAAATAACTATTTATTACTGAAGAATTCAATAATTTTGGCAGAAGGCCACATTATCAAAAATAACAATCAAAAACAAGAAATACATTATGAAACACATAACAAACAAAGAAAAATACAAACGGAACACAAAATTACAGAAAGCTACAAATACCATAAATGACGTTACAAATGTGCCTATCTACAGAATTACCAGAAAGACAACATTTTAAAGAATTTACGTTGAAAATTTACAAATTTGATTAAAACCAACTGGCAATTTAACCCACATTTCATGATTCCACTGAGGCCAAGGAGTCAGCCGGAATCCATGGTCAGCTCCGAATTAAAAAGAAAATTTAAACATTATTAAATAATACCCTTATGGTAAAATTTAAAAAAAAAATAGGCATTTAAAAAGGAAATATAGCATGGTCCCGTTTTATCCGACATTCACTACAAAATACTACAATCAACAAAATAAATAATACTACATAACCTGTACAAAACTGAATAGTTAGGCCTACACATAAAAATAACAAATAGATACACAAACAAACTTAATAACTAGGCCTAACATGACAGAGATAAACAATTCAAAAAATGTAACAGTAACAAAAAAGTATAAACATTTTAAGCAGTAGATAATATTTAGAAAAGACAGAATAACAAATGAAATAATATAACTATTAATTTAAAAATAAATAATAAGTTTTATGAAAAAAATATGTCCTTTTAATATTTGAGCTGTGCAGATAAGTATTACAGTTTTCAGTCTGTTTTTTTTATTATTTATTTATCTTATCTCTGACCACACCCCCAGCTCAGCCACCGGTAACAAAAATAGAAAGAACTAACCTGATGACAGAAGGCTCCCATAAGCTGTAAGGAGGGTAGTGGAGGCACAAACTTTGTTCAATAACATGGTCCCAGGCCAGGCAGATTTAGCAACGAGTCCACCAAGGCATCACTGGCCGAGACAGAACATAGCAAATCCCCAATGGGACCTCTGTAATACAGGACAATCAGACGAAGCAAGTCTCCAGCCTGCATGCCGGGTATCTCACTAAGTCTTAGAAACGTCAGTAGTTCCTCACGGTCCATCCCATCGATCACAGGTGGACTCTGGATCATAGGCGTAAGTGGATTAGGCAGGTTGTGGTAGCTCAGCTGCAGAAGAGAAAAAGAAAAACAGGAGCTGAAGCAGAAGGAATTGCAGCTGAAGCATAACCACAAGCAACCTCAACAGAAACACCTTCAGTATCAGAAGGAGCCTCAGGCACCTTAAACGTCGTTCTCTCAGCCTGCGGCCTCGACATGTTAGGTGACGGCAAGAAGGGAGGCCGCTGTACCAAAGTAGTAGGTCGTGGAACCAGAGAGTGCGGAAAAACTATCTAGGATGTGACACACTCTCTAGGATCCACGCCCTGTCGGATGGTTACAACTCCGGAGCCCAATTGACCATACGTAAACAGGCAAGCAGGTGCCCCAGAACTGCAAGGCGGCAGGCCAGGTCATGACCTACTGGAGGTTCCAAATGAGGGCCTTCCAACACCCCTTCCGAATCTTCCACCTTACGTTTACATACCAGTAATTCATCCCCAATCTCCAGTAGATCAGACCACTCCACCGCCATACCCGCCATGCAAATAATTATACATACAATAAATAGGTTTAACAAATTTTTCTTTAGAATGAAATATTTTACAGGAAACAAAAACTTTTAAAAGCTAGAATAGGTTATTGTCAAAGAACACAAATATAGTAAAAATGTACCTCAAATTACAAACACGACTATATATCAGGTGATATTACAATTACACAGTGTTATGTGGACGGTGGTGTTAATCATATTTCAGCGATAATGTAGTAAATAAATAAACTAGCTGACCACTCAGATTGACTATTATTACAGTGTAGAGAGCTGACTTTACTATTATTACATTTTTGGTATACTAATAATCACTAAAACATTGTTAGAATAAATGTAACTAAGCTTAATTCAGCAATGATTTTGATGGACAATCGTGATGACTTATGTAAAATGAGTTACAAAAAACATATTCTTTTTCAATGACTCCATTCAATTTAACAAATTAATTAACTTATAGGTCATTTTAAAAGGTCAAACAATTTTTAAAATTCAGTAAATATTCAAAAGTATGATTAAATATCTTCCATTACACTTTTAAGTGTTATCTTGTACACTTACTATTAAAAATGCCTTTTATTGCTAAAATACATCATTATAATAGTACCATTTTTATAAAAGCATTTCATCCAATATTTAACATTTTCACTAATTTTATTGTATGAGATATATTCTGAAATTACATTAGTTTTACACAGTATGCGACTATATAATATAGAATTTCAAAAAGTCTGGAGATATAATATAATAGTCAATTTTATCTCTTTATATCAATTGTGGTTACGACCTTGAAATTGAACACATGATTCATCAACAATTATAATTATTTAAGTAACCAAGAATTTTTCATCACATCACTGGGACCACCCACAAGGGTTCAAAAAAAATCTTAATAGGAACAGATATTAAGTTGATAGTTCAAATTAAAATTGTATATTAGGAAAACGTAATGCAACAGAGCCAACCTCGAACATTTTACCCCATACAAAATTTGTTGATTAAACTTGTAGGCTTGAGATTGGTGCAATATTTATTTATTTATTTGTTCTTTCAAACAAATGTAGCAACAACTTACATATTATGTAATGTTTACATGCAATGTAAACATAGATGTTATGCCTACACTTATATTTTTATTTCAACTGTAAATTTGTTTATCTCACCATGGACAAGTAGAATCAGAGAAATGTCATAATGAGATAATAGGTCTAGATGTAGGTCTTTACTAGGAGTACCTAATAGTATAAATAACAGTAAATATTCATTTGACATAAAATGGCAATAATTAAACTGTAGCATAGTAGTTAGGTAAGTATATAACTATATATATTATACTGTGTATCGTAAGTGCAAGGGTACGTAGATATTTGTTATTATTAACACACTATTGAGTATGTACCATTGGCGCATGCTGTAACGAAGCAACTCGAGAACAAAGAGCTGTGACAGTTGTAGATGATATCCTCTATGCTCAGTCATTTTAATACCAACCTAGTACCAGATAAAAGGTTGCTATTGGCGTGGACACTTATAGAGAAGACGTCTATGGTATTTATGTTGGGTGGTAGTCAGGGTCCGGATGTGTAGGAGAGAGATATGAGTATCAAGCTTGTGAGTTAGTTGAAAATGACACCAATATTATGTGGTTTTGATTCCACGTAAAGCACTTTTATTTGTCCTGGATATTGGTATATTAATAAACAACCCTTTGATAGCATAAGTTTAACTCATTTAGTGACAGGAAAATACAGACCATACAAACTCATCCTGCACTTATAAAACCATTAATATTTGCCTTAAAATATGTAAACATATTTCGCCATCTGTTATCTGAGAATTTAATGTTTGCTTAAATTAATATGTTTTATGGAATACTAAACCCTAGTAATAATTCAAAGTAATCCTCTTTAAAAATAAATAATCATATCGTTAAAAATAAAATGACAATATTAATAAACGTTGGTGTCATATAATCTATTATTGGAAAGAAAACATGAATGCATCGATATTAAATAATATATTTTCTAAATAACTGTACTTATGCCAAAATAAATGGACTAAATTTAAAACATACTGAATTATAGTCTCATATATTTTTGGCTGTACAAATACCATCGTGTTAGAGTAACAAATATTGGATATTAGTGGTATGGTTTCAACTATGTGACACATATCATTTTACTTAAAGATGAATGAAGGGTTTTCTGTCACGTGATCGCTTGTGTAAAAAGATGTTTTTATGTAATAAAGTTATATTTATTTTTAAAAGTGTTAGAATTATTCGTAGCTAATTGTAGTTGTTACAAATCGTGTAAAAATCATATTAGGGAAATTTATGTTACATTATACTTCGTAGTTATACAATATAGTTAGGACAACAAATGTAACATTTGACATGTTTGCTAGGAATTTATTGAGGTAATAACTCTCAAAAATGGTTCGAAAATTAGTATTATTCCATACTGTACATTATTTATTAGTGGTTTATCCTGACGTTACATTTGCCGTTAATATAATCAGTGGCTATAAATAAAATTTTTATGACTGTGATGTGTTTGAATATTAGACTGTGTGAACGTATAATTCAAAGATAGTTCTTAAAAACTTTAGTTAAAAATGTATTTTGCAATGAAAAATAAAAAAATCTTTCTATAGTTTAACACTCTAAAACTTTGTGTGAATGGTCGCGTTAATCCTATTACAAGGGTAATGTAGTCAATAAATAAACACGTTGGCCACTCCATACAGTTGGGGATATTACATTGTAGAGAGCTAAAGTGTGAAACCACAGATTATGTGACACAAGCAGAATAGTAACAGAGACTAAAATAATTTAGGATATTAAGATAAAAAAGGTTAGTTTAGCTAAATATTAAGTCAATTTTTAAATAAGTTTTGGTCACAGATTATGAAATTTTTATAGAAAATTTGTATTTTTTTATTTATGTTACGAACGGTCTTCTTTGAGCCACAGAGTGCATTACATCATAACTAAATTTTGACTGGAATTTATTGTAAAATAATCATTACTGTATGTGGGTAAAATATACAAATTCATTCAGAGGTGTGGTTAGTAGGAATGTCAATATTAGAGAAATAAAAATCTCAAAACTCATTCCAAATATTACGAAAATAAATCTAAATTGCGTAAAACAAATAAACACATCCAAAACATACGAAAACAAGAAACGATTATCATTAACTTTGAGAAAATAACTCTACAGAGATGTATTACGTACTGCAGCGTTATTGTTTTTTCATTTGTATTTTTTTTCATTATATTAGTACTTTATAATCATGTAAAAAACAAATTTATTTCACAAATATAAAAATATGTCAAACAATTAAATTTCTTATAAGTATAAGTTTGTGAGTTTAAAAAGTAAAAAGTGAATGTCACATTAATAAAAAATAATGGTTTTTGATAAAAATAGATAACTGATTTTACACATTATCAAAATAAACTATGAATACAACTAAATTTAATTGTGTAAAATATTTATAATAGTGATTTTACCTCTGTCGTTAGATGCAATTATAAGTTCTGTACTAGACAAAGCCACTTTTTACTTAGTCTCTCCTCAGGGTTTTATATTTAAAGAGGTTAAACAAAAGCACGTCCAAAATTTAAACTCTCTTATTCACGACTTGAATTCAATGATTTTTTTATCGTGGTGTAAAGCCTCTCCCGTGGTGTAAAAAAAGCCTCTCCCTCTTAAAGAATTGCATTTTTCAATGATATCAAACCTCTCTAATACCAACATACAGCCCCTAATGGATAGCCTATTTATTCTATGCAAATATCCCTTGAGCTGCCTCCCTCTACATTTACACACTACCTCCAAACTTTCAACTACTCTCCCTTCTCATAAACCGTAAGAGATAAGAAGCTTATTGAAAGCACTGTTTTAAACTAGTTTCTCGAATAATAACGTATTTTTATACATATTTTAAAAGTAGAAGCCAATTTTCTTCTTCGCTTACTTTACTCATTCCCCATGGACTATTTATCTGTGAGAAGGAATCATTTAGACACCAGCGAGCCATTTTAGTCCAAACTGAATAATACACCATCAAAGTTCTGACACCTTTGACTGCTCGGACACCTGCTCGCCCAATTTAATAATGGATGTTAAATCTTTAGTTATTAAATAAGTATTAGGGTATTCAAGTAGAATTGTAAACACATCAACATTCTATAAATTGATTAAGTAATGTGATGCTTTAGGGTATTTTCCGTGCCCCATTTTCTATAAATATATAAGACTTTTGGATCCTTATTCCACCTATTTATTTACTTATAAAGTTATTATATTTATGTAATGATTATCCTCTCTAAAACACAAATGTTGATACGCGTCTCTTATACTTTTAAAATACTCTCTAAAAACTGCGACAGACTGACAATTCTGCTTGACAGTTAACGGAAGGTATGCTAAGGATGACTGGGAAGGAATATTTACAGCAATATCGTGTACTAGAGAAGAATACAAAAATATAGTGAGCTACCTCAGTATCAACTTGATTCAGCATATTAATTATATTAATTTCCGGTGTGGTGGCTCAGTGGCTAAGGCTTAGGACTGTGGAGGGCTTTGTCCAAGGTTCGAATCCCCACTGAGCCAACGGTTGGTACCTCACTCGTTGAATAAAGTTCACGCTTAGGCTTGTAAGGCCATGTGAACTGGCGAGTAAAGTTAAAAAAAAAGTGTTGCTGTGCTGTAACCCAGCTACATGGGAACAAATTGCTGTGGAAATTGTAAGTGATAGGTTCTATACTCGGCCCTTTTAAATTTTATACTTGACAATTTGTTGAAAATCAGTCCAATACTACGTGTTCAGATTCCATGTAAATATGTAGGTCTCTTAGTTTTCACGGCTATTGGGTTATTGATAAATTGTATTTTTGACCTAAGTCGAACTCAGTTATTAACAAGACTACTCAGATAATCCCCACTCATCCTAAATTCAAGTAAACATTTATGTTTGCCTTAAAATACGCAAAAGCCGTGTCGGAGTCTCAAATATGAATAGTAATAATAATATCATAGTTTCTCTAATTAGTTAGACAGGTTCAAAAAATTTTAAATCGTATACATGGGAAAGATATAACTAATACAATACACTAACAGCAAGTTAAAAGCTTAGTTTCAACCTCTAGGTAAATAAAAATGTATGTTTTTTTTTATAATGATTTTAATATTATTAAGTACGTTAAATTTTAAATGTTTACAACAACGCATAAAACTAACTTTATATTCATTCATTCAATGAGTTATGCAATTACTAACGTTTTTACAAGACTTTTGTTAGGTATTAGAATTTTACTCCTTTATGAATGACTAAAAGATATTGCAATTTTGTTTGGGAAAAATGAAGTCAAAGAAAATAGAGTTTTCCGAGAGATGAAAAACAAGAACAGCTTTACTCAAATATTAAATTCAATTTTGGTACAAAGCTGGCCTAATCTTGCTCTTGGCTTTGCTTATTTTTTCAATCACTTTGAAACACGACTGGGTAATTACTTTGCTTAACAACTCGGTACATAAATGTATTAAGGTACTTGATTGGAGGTAAAATAAGAACAGGTACAGGCAAATATTTATTACTTTACGATGTCTAACACCAATTGTTAATTTATTAGTAAATTTAAACTATAAACCAGTGGCCTGGTGATATTGTTATTGTTACTAATAATTAGTCAATAATATCAAACCGTTTACGAATTGGACCATGGTGAAATGGGGAGAGGATGATCAGATATATAAAATGCAGCAATTTAAATTGAGATCACACAATTTAATATTACTGTACTTAGTAAATTTGCTTACTACTTGAATCTAATTGTTTCTTAGTAAGGTCGTTTTTAGTTTGTCTTCTTTGTATTTAGTTATAAATTTAGTTGGAAAGAGGCTCAACTAAAAATGTCTATCTATACTAAAGGAATGATTTTTTCACTTACATGCCTAATTTTAACTATCCAACTATTTTAAGATAATTTGTCGTGAAATTAAACCATGAATTGTTTAATACTACTAATACAGAAATATTTTATGTAGCAGAAATTAAAATTAAATATTTTAAACAATAATATTATATGTATAACTTTTCTTCTACAAGGGATTTCTTAAAATAGTTGGTACTAGTGAAGAATTAAACATTTATGATCAATAAAAATTGTTTATTTATATCTGTATTTATAAAACGCTTGCAAACAAGCAGCGAGGAAGTTTCTGAAAAAATGCGGATATCTGTAACATCTAGGCTTATTATATCAAATGGTGGAAAGGGAAATTTATCTTTGACATATGGTGACAGAAAAAATGTGCTTATAAGGGCTGGTATATTTTATCGTAATGTAGAACTCTATGTCAATAGGGGTTGTCAACTATTATAAATGAAGACTTTTCCCTCTTAAGAATCATGTAAGAATAAGTGATTATAAATATTATGTATAAGTTTATCAGAGAAAGAATAAATAAATTACACTTACTTTTTCATGAATCTAACTTGAAATGAGCGCGCTTGGTGGCATTTTATGGAGCTCCGATGCGTGGTATTGTCAATATTAGTGCCTTTTCTTTATCATACAATAATAATTACATAATGAGATAGAAATCTACATGAAGTAGCCGTTTTAATTAGATCAAACAATAATTAAATAGAACAATGTGTAATTATTAGGATAAGAACAATATATAAACAATAAAAATGTAAAAGACAACACAAACAATAATTAAGGCCACGTTAATGTTATGTTTAGTCACCCTCAAATTTACAATATTATACAAGTAGAAGGTGGTAGAAACGTGGCAACAATTTAATACGTAAATGCGGTGCTATGTTAGTTGCTGGATTACATCGTCACACCATTGGTCGTATCAATCCCAAACTTCACATAGTTCTAGCGTTAGCGGTAAGAACACCCTGAATTCAAATCAAGAAATTTAATAAATAAACAATAGCATTAAAAATGAATTCGATGGTTGTTAATTGACGAAAAACATTCACGTGTCTGCTTAATACGTTTCATTTTCGAATGTATTATGCATTCATTACTCTGATATTATTTAATGTTCATACCAGTGGGTTCATATTATGTAAGAAATCAATATGAATGTGCTTTTTAATACTTATAATTGAAAAGTACTAGGTAAGTTATGGTAAACCAAGGGAATAATATGGATGAAATGTGTTTAATTTAAATTACTAATATAATATTTTAGTATTAAATTCAATATAAAAGGTAAAATGCTTGCTTTACAACTAGACTGCATGATTTATGAAATTATTATTATATATAATTTACAAAACATGTACATTTAATTTCAATCTAAAGATATTTTGTATGTACAGTATTATTATTCTACAAATTTAACTGTTTCTTACAAAATAACTCAGGATACTCGTCATTTTAAGAAAAGGTCGTATTATTAAAATGCTAAAATAATTTGTTTTTGAGATGAAGACTTAATGTTTATATATAAAGTATTTTTTTTAAATATCTCCATTCCTTTTTTTAATGTTTGTAACACTTACATTTTGCACATGTGTCCACACAGTGTTCATTTAAGTGTTAGTTTTATGTATAGTGCGAAGGAATATTTAAATTAGTTGTATTCAAGGAATACACAAACAAGTAACTTAACAATTATAAAACCAACCCCTCTTAACTACCAACGTTAAATACCACATACCTTGGCTGTCAACTCCTTGTACTCTGTAACGTGCCTGGTGGTTTCCTCATATCATCAATATTGTTTTGACAAACCAGAGGAGTATTAACGTTCTTCAAATATTTTCCTACCAGTATATGATATAAATTATTTCCAATAGGTCATGGATGACCTTATTTATAGAATAATAATTAATTAAAGCAGACTTGATATGTATTTATTTTTTAGGTAATTCCAAAAATAATAGACAAAGAAATGTGTAACAAATAAAATTTGAGATATCCTTACACCATCACCATTTTGTAACGAATAAAGCTTTGGAGGTGCGGTTTTCTGCATTCTGCTTTGCTTCACCATCGCTTTAAAATGATGTACATATCAACCTATGCTTATATTAAAAATGTTCTACTGACTTCTCGTGGACCGTTCCGATATAAGAATAGCAGGACATCGATAGATAGATAGATAGAAATATTTTATTGCGTAGTTACAAAATACGTTGTATTACAATCGTCAATAGAAATTAAACTGCTTGATTAAATATCTAAAGTTTTGTCCATTCATGTTATATCAAAATAACAGACATACATACAATTGTAACATGAACTCCAATTCTCATTTATTCTAAATTTTCCCACTCTAGCCTCTCTGTCGATCAGCCAATTATAAGGTCTCCCAACTATGTGCCATGAACTCGTCTGTACTGTAAAATGCTTTTTAAATCAATGCAGTTTTCAGACCAACTTTAAATTCCTTTTGCATTGTGGCACTTTTAATCGAATTTGGTAACTTGTTGACAAACTGAACTCCTGCATGTGAAGGCAATCGTACGTAAGCTACCATCCTGTGTCTGCCAGTACCGATTACATCTTAAAGTAGGTGTTTGTGTATAGTAATCATATGTGAAGTTCGGTAGCTTCATATAATACGGTTACAATAAAATTAAGCCATTTATGAACTTGCGCATAAGATCAGTGTCGAAATTTTCGAGCGCCGCCATTTTGTTTAGGATTACCTTTTGATGTCTAACTTGCAGCATATGGTCTACTATTCAAGACCTTTAAAATGGTATGCAGTTCGTCCTATGATTACAATTAACTCCTTGTGGGCCGTCTTCGGAGTCAGTAAGAACGTCCAAGAAAATTTGTTCGGATTCCAATTTAATTAGTTGTTTTAATCCTCTAGTTCAATTAATAATTAACTATTAAACAGTCTCAAGACTTTTACCCAACCCTGTATATAAATTACCCCTACACATCAACATACTTTTTGAATGAAAAGTTACACTGTGGGTGTTATTACAAACATCTAATACATCATATTTTTATTTAGTGTAAAATTGTTATTAACATCAGCTGCCATAAAAAACTAAATTTAACTAATATAAGATAAATAAGTAGCTAAACTTATTCACAGACCCCTCATTTATTGGCCACTAATTTTTAAAAATAATTAACTATAATGTACTATTTTACGACAAAATTATAAGACAGTACGTTCTTCGTATAAGATAGTACAAGACTTAACTAACTCTTAACAACTAATTGAATAAAAAAATCCAAATACAGGATTTTTATTGCTACAATGTCATAGTACAGATTATTTTGTTGAAAATTTCAGATTCAGACATATGTGTTGGTATCAAATAATATAAAAAAAAATCCATTTCATAAAAAATTATCATCTTTAAATTTAGTTGTTCATAGGAATAAAATGGTCATAACGGTGGATTCTTACAGTCATTATCCATTTTACTGTAAGTACTATTACAGTACGACATTTGAAATGTAGGTAAAATGGTAATACGACATTCCATACATCAAGATTGCAAGTAAATTACACGGTTATACCATTGTAGTAAAAAAATTTGCGATTTTCCATATATTCCTTCTTGGAAATCAGATTTAAAAAAAGACAAACAGTAACTGAAAACAATTTCGATGTAGGAATTAAAATAATATATGTATTGTTCCAAGGCCTAGAAATAGATCGTCAACAACAGTAGGACAAGGTAGATTTTCTCTTTTCATCGAATAAAAACGCATTTTACTTTTGTATTAAAAACTTTTTTACTATAGATGCAACAAATTGAATTTGATAATTTTAAATGTCTTGTGTATTTTTTTAGTCATCATAACATAAATAATAGAATTTATAACAATTTAAATACTAATGACTATACAATTATCATATCTTATAATGCTAGCAACATTAGAATATAAATAAATATTACACCTCATCAATAGCATGATACTTAAGTAACGATTTGATCTTAAGCTAAATTTGAAAAAAAAATACACAAAACTAACATTAAATATACTGTCAAATTGACAGTTTTGAATTAGCAAGGGCTATCTCATCTCATAATTAAAAATTACATACAAACATACAACCTGAATTCACAAATTCCTAGGTTATATTTAGGTAATATGACAACATAAATGCGTAAAACTCCTCAGGTTAAATGGTAAATGTATTTACGTCTTAAATACGTTCATATTAATAATTTAAAAAATTACAATTATTAGCATTTTTACAACCCTTGAGTGTTAAATTGTATACTGTATGAATCATAGCTGTGTATTGGAATATATAAAGGTATTTTACGTAATCTACAGAGTGTAACAAAGTTTAAGTATGAAGTTAGCAGTCTCTCTGATATGAACATGTAAAAAGAAAAAATAACTATATTTACATGTCATAAAATGACAAAAAAATACAGTTTTGATCTTTAAAACTATACAAAAGTGAACACTTTACTACTTTAAGAGTATGAAGAAGGGTTTTCTGACTATAAAGTATAGGATCTTGCGTAAACTCAGGAACGTCTTATCGTGTATGCAAGGACACGTCGTTAAATATTGACAAGTGATATTGCTTTTTTGATATTCCATTCAGGACACAGACTCCTATCTTTTCTTACGATGAATATAGACACAAAATATTTACAATGTAATATTTATATAATGAAATGAACGTTATTTAGCAATAAAAATTTCCTACATCATGAAAATTAATATTACAATACCAATGTACGTGTATGGTTGGGTGGGTAGATCAATATCAGTGTATGCATATGGTTCGATGGGTGGTTCAGTACCAGTGTACTTGTATGATTGGTTGGGTGGGTCAACCCAACTTTACATGTATGGATGGGTAGATAGGTAAATACCAATGTGAGTGTTAGGGTGTGTGGGTTAAAACGATTAAATGTGTATGGGTGGGTAGATGGGTCAATACCAATGTATACAAAAACCACATTAATATTTGTCAATAAATTTAAAATTAATATTGAACCCACCCGCCCATCCATACAGGTACAGTGGTTTTGACCAACCCACCCATACACGTACGGTGGTATTGACCCACCCGTCCACCCACACTCGTACAGTGGAAGTGACCCACCTGCCCACCCATACACGTACGGTGGAATTGACCCACCCACCCACTCATACACGTACGGTGGTATTGACCCACCCATAAACGTACAGTGGTATTGACCCAACCGCCCACCCATATACGTACAGTGGTATTTATGTGTATAAGCATAAATAATTAGTATTGTATTTATATGTTTTACAGTTGTGTTCTACATTAATTTACAACTTCTTTACAATTATGTTTTATTTTAATCTGTTAGTGTAAAAAAATTTACGTATTAGTGTAAAACTATTTATTAATGGTAAAAAACTAGTATTATTGAGTCCTTAATGAGTAATCGAGGGGATTAAAAACATCTGTTTAGATTAACAGGAAATCGATCGCTCTGACAAAACAACATTTTTAGGCATCAGGATCTATAAAATCTTTGAAGTTATACTTCTTTGCGCCCGTTAGACACTTTGGGATGGGATGTTGGTCGAGAAACCGCGTCACGCTGAAAAGTAAGAACAAATTTTTAAGAACTATCGATTAATCGATTGTTAATCGAAGAAATTTAATCGAAGAAATTACTGATAATGATAATATAGGTGTATAATATAATAATGAAGTCACGTATAATATATTGAAGATAAATATATTGAATAATATTGAAAAATGTCTTATATTTCATTTATATATCCTGTCTGTTTGTGTGCGTGAGTGGGTGTATGAGAATGGCCAAAGAAGTATAACTTCCACCGTGTGGTCCGACGCACACCCAATTTTTTTAAATTTTAATCACACATTGACTTGGTTTGTAAAAAAGTCAGGTCAGGAATCTTTGTGTTGAAACGTTTCTCTTCTTTGTGGATAGCAAGACTTTATTCGCTGTATACTATGGGCTAATTTATCCTGTCTTGGCTTATGAAGTTCAAATCTGGGGACATGAGTGAAAAAAACTAACTATTTGTTTAAATTGCAAAAAAGGGCAGTTAGAACTAGATTCGGTATGTGAAGTGATTTTTTTTTTAGGACTATCTTAAACGGTAATAATATAATACTCGTACATTACTTACATCCGCAGTGTCCGCCTATTTGTGCATAGTATTTTTCACCTTTTTAAAACGAACAAATCCGTACATTAATATGATATTAGATAAATATGATATCAGGCATGAACATGACAACACTTACACATAAAACAAACTTCTTCGAAAAGTATATATTGTTTAATGGGATTAAACTATTTAACGCTTTGCCAGTCTCAAAGCAGAACGTGAAGTAAATACGTTTTTTTTTTTTAAGTGTCAAGAGGTATTTGGTGTTGCATTGCTTCTACAGTAATGAGGACTTTCTAACGTGCAAGTCAATTTTATAATGTTTTAGTTCCTTTATTGATAAGGTTAAAGTATATCTTTGGCAATTTTAATTGCATTATTGACATATGTTACCATATATATGGATACCATTGTATTGACGCAGTTATGCAATAATGTACGGTCACAGTAATGGACATTTGATTCAATTTATACCGATTATACTTAATATTTTGGCGCTATATTATCATGTAATTTTTAAGATTTAGATATATGTAATTATATAATATCTAACTGTATATTAATGCTTTGAAAAGGAACAATAGAAAATTGAAGTTTATAATCTATACTCAATAGTTTTTAGTTTGAAATTGATAAGTTAAGAAATCAAATGTATACAAAATGCTGTAATTTTCTATTATATGATGGACATTGTTTAGATTTTAAAATATCTACTTCTGTAAAAATCATAGTAGAGAGCTACTATATAAGCTCCAATAGTAGAGAACAGTCTGAGATTCTCACTTCGATGTACATGACGGTTAATTATTTTGTTTGTAATTGAACTTGCCAGTGTTAATGGCAATAGATATATGCATGAAATCAATAACATTTCTACATGTAAAGTACATATTCACATTAGGTTTAATTTATTCAACTTCTAACCCAAGCAGAGACTCGAACCTTGGACCTTTGCCACACAATTTAAAGTAATAACCAATACACTATCACGTTTTTTTATAATTGTACTATCTATGGACCAATGTGGTGTACTATTGTGTATTTTTTGTTAAACAATTTTTTCCCAATAGTTGCACAATTTCAAAATTAGACTTTTATGGTCCTCTATATAATTAAAAATATAATTAATATCCAAATAAAGTTAATTGCATTATTTTAAGAGCCATTAGCCATCAACAGATTAACATAAAACGGTACCTAATACACGTTAATGTGGCAGTGCATACATTATATAATAGTTTAACAAAAATAATCAACAGTGTAATTTGATATTGACACAACATAATGGTGAAACCTTACAGCCGTTCGTTAAGGTTTATGCACATATGTGTTTAAAAAAGCATAAAACATGTATATCTGAAGTTTTACAATCTGTTGAACAATAATGCTAGCCCTAAAACATGAGTTTTATAAGAATATGCAATTTAAGTTATTATACATTATAAAATTCTACCAAACTTCCCAGGAGTAATAATGCTAGTAGCACTATCAACATATAAATGTAACGTTATATACGTACATTTAGTTTTGAAAATGACGATTATAAATGGTTATAAACATCGGAGAAAGCATTAAGGCTGATCCTCTGCATCAGCTGTGATAAATGAAATGCCATCTCAATCTTTACAAATGATGGTTGCCTTCAAACCTTACATTCATAAAGATCATGTATCCACTATTAAACAACACAGGTTTTAATCACGTGAACTATTTCTTGTATAGAAACTTCTTACGCATGAGTATGGCATGTTTGCTAAGATAATACTATAAGAGAATCATTACTTTTTTTCTTACTTTTTAGAGGCTTCCATTCACCCCTAAACCCTACCGAATCACCTATGTGTCTAAGATGCAGGCCATTTGAACCCTCAAGTTTCCAAAACATATAACACTTGAGAAATTATGTTTACTGGCTAAATGTGAGATTGGTCACACAGACAATGTATGCTACTTTCAGCATCCTTAGAAACGTAAAATAATCGTTATCGAACGTTATTTTGAAGCTTGTTTGTAATGCTGGAACATATGAACACTGGATCACCCACTCCAAAGTATGAGCAAACAAATGGATCCCCTAGGCAAAAAGTATTTTATAGAATTCTTAGACCAATAGCATACTGAGGCGACCAATGTAGCACTCTGTAAAAACTGCAAGTCAGTCATCTGATCAGGCCAATATGAGCTAAAAAGGTTGATAATTAATTTAATTCTACATGCATTTCCAGTTCGTGGAAGCTCCAACTACCACGTGATCCATGATAGTAATTTCGTCCGGAACAGTTTCATACTCAAGATGAATTTGAACCAAGGACTTGAACAGTGTGATACAAGCGTGCGATTTATTAAAATACCTGGCGATCCACATGACCATACCCATCCTAGCTTTTGATTAAAAGTTTACGTGTTCAGAGAATATCAACTTGGGGTCTATCACCATTGTAAGTGTATGGGTGGGTGGGTAGGTCATCACCACTGTAAGTGTATGAGTAGTGAAGTCATTAGCTACAACATGTGAAAGTAAAGTATATAGTTTCAAAAATTAATGTATATTATAAATAAGGGAGTCTACAAGTATAATATAATCTTGTGCTTATTTTATTGAAAATATAAATGATTACTTGAGTATATGGTAATTACGGAATACTTGTGTGATATTGTGACTAACTGAGTTAAATTTAGCTCAGAAAGGACAATTTGTTCTGAGTAGCCCTGTATCAAGGACAACTAAGGGAACTACAGATTTACGTGGAATATGAACCACGTAGAATTGGTCTGATTTTCAGCTAATAGATAAGAATAATATTCATTTATCTTCCCTACATCTGAATACTGACTACCACTCAATGTGGACACACCATCCTTATCCAGTAGGGCCGACGTTGATGATAACCATCTAGCGGATACGATGCTGGTATTAAAAGGACCTAGTATAGAACCTATTGTTTACCATCTCCATGACACTTTGTCAAAGTAAAACACTCATGAGAGATTTAAGTTTTATGTACGTTTTGATGACTATTTCATAGCTACAGTTATTTAAGAGATATATGCTAGTCTAATAATATAATTTTTAAAGTTAACCATCACATTTTAACTCCGGCGAGTGGTTATTTTTATAAAATTAATACGAAAAATGAGTTATTTTAGTAAAAGAGTAAGTAACAATTTAATTGAACAACTTTAGATTACCTCTCAATCAATCAACAAAATCACTAACTCCATGTTATTCCTTTTTTAACTAACTAGCAGCCACAATATTTGTGGCATAACGCAGCCAGGCATATTGACATTTTTTGGCTGGGCCTTTGTTAGAGACAACAATCAACTATTATTACCTCCAGGGCAAATCTGAGATAAGCTACGAGTTTAAGTGTGGGTTTATCAGTAAACCCCTTCTGCTTCATTTCATAGTTTGAGAGGGTTTATTGATATACCCTCAACTTCAAACTTTGAGGCAATGCTCTTAATTTTAATTTTAGGAATGTTTTATATTTTTTATCATGTAATATTTAATCTTACTAATCAATACTATACATAACAAAACTGTTTAGTAAAGGATTTGTATTGTAATTGTAGGTGATATGTATATTTTATATTGACTAAAAATAAAAAATAAAGAAAAGTATTTATTTTATACGTCAAGAGCCAAATAAACTTGTTTGATTGTCTAAAGAACATCAATACTGGTAGATACTTCAATTTTATTTGATTTTAACTGAACATCAAAATCCTTTGGAATGGGAAAAATGGAAGCTTCCTTTAATCATTTTAAATGTTTGTTTTTAATTCGAATAGCATGTTAACTGAATTCGATGGTATTGGTCGACAACTTATAGTGTAGTTTCCTCTTAAACGATTCCTTCCACAACTGTTGCTAACAAAATCTCTCTATAAACCATAAACACCCACTTAAAAAACCGTTTCCAAATAAATAATAAGCTTCAGTCTGTCACGAACAACAAGTAGACACAGGACAGAAAATGAGCACGGTATAACATATATGCACACGAAAATTCTGAAAAAATATTTAGAATATGTAGAAATAATAATACTGAAGCAATTTCTTTTCGTATATCCAAACTGAAGGAAAATTATCAGATCAATAAATGTAATTATTTTAAACATTTACATGACAATCAGAATAATATCCAGCAACTGTACTTTCCATGTTAATTATTGATCAAATGTCCTATTAGAGTACCTTAAGTTAAGTAATTCATAATAACAATACGCTATTTAACAAGTAAATATACAGTTAAAATAATTGTTTGTACAATCGTTAATACATATTACTGACCACTTTACCGATAAAATAGTGAAGAAATGCTTCAACGATAAGCGGAATTTTATTGGTTTTGAGCTACAGAATGAACCTAAATTTATAATGTAAGATTAATATAAAATAAAGGGAAGTCTCACGACAAATATGTACCTACTAATTATTTGTAATTATATGTCAGTTTGTCAGTATAGAAAGTAATAAATTTGTTACAAACACGATTGGAAACCACATAAAATCCAAATGCTGAAAATTATTTGCGCAGCTCTCTTATTAACTCCCGTTCGCATGCCCAAAACAACTGTGTGAGCGCTTTAGCCAACATATGAAATGCCAACGTTTTGAATGGTTTAACAAACTCCGGTCGTCATCAGGTGTACGAGCAATTAATTACTAAGATAGCCTCCATTAAAAAGTAGATTTTCTTATTTAATCAATATAATGGGTTAGGGAGCAGTTGATTTTTTTCTCCCTAACCCGCACTTTGGTATTGCAGGCAAACGATTTATTTTAGTTGTGTACATTAATTTAGTTAAACGTAGTTTTACTTACCAACGCCATTTTTATAATAGTTTTGATTATTTATAAGCCCATCCATATTGTTAATAAAAAGTGTATTTTTCACTGTACGTATTATCTAAACTCTAAACTTCTAAAGCAACATAGCATTTTTTAAGTATAAATAAATTAATATGTATATAATAGA
Source organism: Stictocephala bisonia (assembly GCA_035578905.1). Lineage (NCBI taxonomy): Eukaryota > Metazoa > Arthropoda > Insecta > Hemiptera > Membracidae > Stictocephala > Stictocephala bisonia. Next base: position 43,124 of record JAQJVL010002113.1, read on the forward strand.
GATGAGCGTTTATTGTGTCAACATAGACTTCTAAACATTATAACATTATTCCTAATTTTTAACGGGGTGGAATCTGATATCTCTTGAATCCAAATGACAGTCGACTACTTAATTATACGCTCATATTTTCCTTTATTATATCTTGACTGACGAGTTCTTAAGCGTTTATATGTGAGTTTCTAATATCTTTGATACTGATCAGATAACTGACAATCAATTTTGTTTTTTATATTTTTATTTTAATAGATATGAAAACTTTTTTAATATTTATTTAATACATTTTATAGTAAATATATTATTCTAAACATAATTATCATGTTTGTAAATAAAAGTAACGAAATAAGTGGTAAAACACCAAAATTATATAACGGTTAATGAAGACTGACATCAAACGTTGTAATGTCCCAGCAGACTCTGAGATGGCACTTCATCCACTCAAGTGGTGGAACAGTGAACCACTCTCTTGGAAATTACCATTACTTTGGTGCGCACTCAAGTGCCTGTCTCAAGTATTAACTTCACAGTGAGCATTCAGAATATTCTAGGTGAGCAGTATATCTATACAGCGACCTAACCATTACTATTTTTCATATCACCGTTTAGCTTATAGTTGTATAAATGAGCAGCATTCTCCGAAAAAATGGCTTATCAAACAGTACGCAATTTTATCAAGTTCATTTTTCTCCATCATAACCAAATGAATTTCATATATATCCTCCTTGCAAAATAAGAGGAAACTTAATTTTACAACTTAATTTTCTTATATTTAGGGTTGGAAATAAAATAGAAACGCTTTCACAACTGTTGTATAACTTCACTTGTAAAAGTGAAATCTTGTACATGATCATGGTTACAAAGAAAATACTTGTTTACGCCATTAGCGACGTTTCATATTTTCAGGGGGATGGCCCACGAAGAGTTGAACGAAAATCTTCAACGAAAGCTTAGATCGAGATTTTTATCAAATGAAATGTCTACTCAAGAAAAAATACTTGCCACAAACCGGACGTCGAAAGGTTTATACTTTCCAAAGTAGCTGTCTTTTGAATTTCAAAGTTACTAATTTGAACAAATTATATCTTTGCTATTTAGCGGTTTCAAATAAATTAATATGATCACGAATTATACTTTATGGAACAAAAGTAAAAAAATGACTCATGCTCAGAAAGAGTCATTTATTAATAGCCCATTAGTCAGGGCAACAAATGGACCTACAGATTTACGTGTAATCCTAACCACGTATTACTGATCTGATTTTAAGCTAACTGAACTAACTAATTTACCCTCCCGACACAACATCGAGACCCTGACTACTATCAAACATTGACACGCCAGACTTCACCAGTAGTATCCACACCGATAGTAACCATTAAGTGGACGCCATTTTGGTGTTAAGAGGACCGATCATAGAACCTATGGTCTATAATCTCCCCAATACTTTGCCCCCAAGTAGCTGGGTTACAACACTGTGCCACTAGTGCTGAAAATGTACTTATTTGCTGACTTTCACTTCATCACTTACTTGTACCAATAAATTCAACTTTTTCTATTTACTTATGTACCAGTCGTCAACCCCCACTTACTTGACTTTAAAGTGAAAAGATACTATATCAAACTAATAATATAAAAAGGACGCTTAAGACACAATAAAGACATTTACTTAGCGATTTTACAATGTCACTCTTAAATATGAAGATTATTAAAAGTGAGTCAAACGCGAGTCGATATTAGGTTTACAATATTTAAGGATTTTGTGTTGGTTCAGTTAGCTATTTGTATGATGTGAGGTGTTCAATAATTATATATTTTTTTTTTAATCAATATTATTTAAATATATATTTATGGTAAACATATACTCCTTTATTTTAGTATTATTATTCTTAATATATGATTGTGAACCTGATAATGAATGTACCTGATAATATCATAAGGTTTGACTTTCAGTATACCATAAACTCTACAGAATGTATTTATATAACCAAAACATTACAGTATTCTATCCAAATGACCAAAAACTATATTTTGCCAACAACAAAACTTAATTATGAAAGTCGAATCTTTTAACTGTTTATATATATATAAAACATATATTGTTTTAATGAACTCTTATATATATTTAGTATGAATTATTCAATATTATAAATATTTATTTTTTTAATACACATTAAAAATGCATCGTTTTTACGTGAATTATTGTTTAATGGGACAAATGTAACCACAGAAATGTTTCGGGGTATCAATAAAACTTTAAAATGATAGAATTACTTTTTAATTCATTTGGATAACAAAATACCTCGAATATGCGCTGTAAAATAAAGACACCTCAAATGTTAACTCTTTTAAATTGATTTAAAATAACAATGTTACTGTGGTAGTTCTCAGAAAGTAGAAATGTCTCATTAAATGTAACAGGAACTTGTCAGCTAACGTCAGCTGATTAAAAACTTTACTTGCTGAGTCACACCAGTAAGGTAGATTAACGATAAAATAGCTTAATTAATCATAAATGCATAACAGACGTCACTTGGAATAAGTCAGTGGTTTTAAAAAATATTTAACGATTTGTATTGCTATAATATACACACTTAAAACAATATTTTGAATATTAATCACAACAACAATGAGATAGGAAACAAGAAGAATACCTGTATGTAAAATATTTCAAATATAAGTAAAATAATATAATAGTGTAGTTCAATATTATTATAATTGTTCAGATTTGAGACACCGACATGGCTTATGCGTATTTGAAGGCAAACAATAATGATTACATAAATGTAGGATGAGTGGGGATGATCTGTATAGTCTCGTTACTAACTGAGTTCGACTTTGCTCACAAAGGACCATTTACAGGGTTAAAAAAAAATAAATATGGGATTTTAAATAGCCATATTTGTTATATAAAAGAGTTTAACCCATAACTATTGGCCATTAAAATACTCAAAAAAGAATTAAGTTTACGAACATTTATAATAAATGTTCAATATGGCCTCCATCTGCAGCACGGATGGCATCTGAATTCGTCCGAAACTGTCATGACGTTGTTTATTAGAACCTTAGTTATCGATTCTTTTGTGAGTATATTAATATCCAATATGTTTGGTTAAAACCCATTCTTCAAATAAATATATCTATATAGAATCGGATCTTTCTTTTTGAAACACCCTGTATTATTAACCCTGTATCAAGGACAACTAAAGGACTTACAGCTGTATATGGAATCCTAACCAAGTAGTGTTGGTCTGCTTGTCAGCTGATTGACTACACAACATCCGGACACTGACTACCAACCCAACACACCAAACTTATCTAATAGTGTCCACGTTGATGGTAACCATTGAGTGGACGCCTTAGAACTTGGACCTATAAACTCTACATGAAACCATTACTAATACTGCACAGGGATACGTTATAAGATAATCAGGCGAAAATTAATATTTTTGCTTTCTTGTTACTAATCGACATCTTACTATGCGCCAGATTACTAAATTTACCTAAAATAATACACTTAAAGTTTTAGGATGTATTATTATAATTTAATAATCAATGAAATCAAGAAAAATAATTCGAAATATTGAGGAATCACGAAAATTACCTAATCAAATAACAGTTTAACAGGTTAATAATTATATAATAGAGCCTCAAATCAAAGTAAATTAAAACTACACATTCTATTGAGGAATCGTTTCGTTGATTGTACAGCTTGTCCAATCTCGTAAATCATATTTGTTTTTATGCCTAAAGTTTCTAATTTGGTTTGAATATAGAAAGATCCTTTTCAACTTTGTTCATATGACGTTTTATCGCCGTTGTTTTACGACACGTTGGATTTGTTTTACACGTTCGTGGATGCAAATGAGAATTTCTTGGCCAATCTCATTTCACGTTCAAACCAGTTAAAATCTAAACTGACGTAAAACCTACGGTAATATATTTTGCGACTTATCTGTAAAGATCTCCCATATGAGCTTATTTTTATAGTTTGAGTTTTTTTTTTTTTTTTTATTTATATTAGGTGTCAAATCATTTAATTTTATTTCAGGCTAATTTAATTTAAAAACAACAAATTAAAAGTCTATTTCATAACAATAAAGAGGGTTGTGAAAAGTCTATAATATATTTATTAATTTTAACACTATTGAAAGTTAAACTTTTTAGTCATGTACCAATCATTTAGACATGCATTACTCGTTTTTAATATAGCCAGAGAATGGCCCACGAAGGAAGTCTTAGAAATTTTAAACGTAAGCCTACTTTTAGTTATACGTCATTTTAAAGGTCTTTGTACAACACAAAAGTGCAAATCTGAGGTCAAAAGAATGACCCTGTCAGAAAATACATTTATTCAAAAAAATGTAATGTTATAAGACTCATTAGTCTTAGTTATACGGCTATTTATTTATATCTATTTGAGGCCCCTGTTGTTAAGTATCAGGCTTGTCAATTAGCTGAAAATCAGACCAGCACTACGTGGTTTGAATTCCACGTAAAGCTGTAGTTGTCCCTTAGTTGTCCTGTTCCTTAGTGCCCTGGCTGTTGGACTATTAATAAATTGCCCTTTCTGAGGAACATTTGAACTTAGTTAGTAACCAGACTACACTCATCCACACTCCTCCTACACTCATATAATCATTCATATTCGCCTTAAAATACCAACAACGTTGTGTCGTAATATGAATGGTGTAAGAATAATGTAAGAATGATTATGTTGTTGATTGTTAACATTCGTAACGAAAGAATGTGTTAAAAATAAATATGTTATTTATAACAAATAAAAATTAGGAAACATATTAAAATAATTTTGACAGTAGGTATAGCCTAAAAGTGGTTTAAAAAAATAAATAAAATTGTTTAATTTTTTTGTGAAAATGAGTTAATATCTCGTAATTTTTCAAATAAATTTTAGATGTGCACAGCAATATATAATAGCATTATTATCCATATTTATAAGCAGCGTTAGTTATATGACATTAAATTCTTTAAGAGGCTATATATTCTGACTGGGTCATTGTTTAACTCAAGTTTCACGGTTGTGTTGTACAAACAAAATACCTTTAAAATGGGGAGAACCTCGAGATATATATATATATATTTTAAATTGTCAAGAGTTCCTGCATGAACTAGCCCTGGCTATGCGAATGAGAAGTAAAAAATGTCTGAATGTTTGGTATAGGGAAATTTACATAGCTAAAACGTTTAAATATATTTATTTAAATACTTTTTAAAGTAAAAAATATATTCCAGACTTTTGCCTAAGCCTACGTAAACTAAAAATAAGAAAACCAAAGTAACGACGTGTTTTCGGGTAGGAAAAATGTTCAGCACTTAAATTATGTACTCTAGAACATAAAGGATTACAGTTAGAAACATATAAATGGAACATTATAAATGTATAGAAAATATTTTGCAAAATACTATTTAATCAGAATTTAGCAGTTTCAGTGAATTTACCCTTTAATCAAACAAACTCATTTTGTTCTCTTTTTTTTAATTAGCAAGCACTCATTAAATGTGTTATGGAACACAATGTTCAGTGACACTTTGTGGCTGGGCCTTTGTTAGAGACAACAATACCCTTATTATAAGGGTGCTTACCTCCAAGGGCAAATCTGAGATAAGCTCCGACTTTAAGTGTGAGTTTGTTAGTAAACCCCCTAAAGCTTCATTTCAGAGTTTGTGGTGGCTTATTGATGTATTATTCATAATTATTTCAGATAATTCTCTATCTAAGTTTATTTTATTGTAATTTAAAGAATAATTTGTGGATTATATTTCTCGTTATATAGTAATAAATTCATGTAAATATATTGAAATTAAATAACTTAGGACTGTTTTTAGAAGCGGTATTTTTACTTGTTATTTTATTTAACACACAAGTTCACACGGTTGCTAATTCAGTCTGTTAAGAATTGTATTCATCGAGTGAAGTACTGACCGTTAGCTCAGTTAGGAACTAGAACCTTGGAAATTGTTCTCAAAAATCCGCATCTTATATTTGCTAAAAAAATACATTTCAGATTTATTGTGCAAACCTGTTTACAGAATTAACGTCAAATACGTATTTTATAATTAATTAGTCAAATAATTTCATTTTGTTTTAGGGTATATATTAAAAAAGGGGACTTAGTAAGGTTACATTTTTATATTTTCCAATTTTTTCACGTTTTTTAGTAACCCTGTTCTTTCTGAACATTTGTATACATAATATGATAGTTTAACGAAAGTTCGAAATTCAACTTATTCCGAAATGCTACACTAAAAACCTAGATGTGACTTTCTAGCAAATCAACTTTGTAATAATATAACTTTTTTAAGTAAGCAAATAGTTTTTTATACTCTAAGTGGTGAATAGTCAGAAACAAATGACATTATCTATGACTGTCACATTTGATTGCTAGTTTGTTATTTGTTACATAATTATAATTTACATAATTGGAGTGCTGAATTATTTTGCTTCCTAAGCTACCTTAGCTACTGTATTTGTTTGTGTTGTGTGAGTTGTTTTATAAGATAAGTGTTAAAAAAATTCGTAAAAGTGGAAAAGAAGGAAAAATGTATTTAGAAAAATGAAAAAATGATTGTATACCTAAAGAATACAAGTGAGAGTGATGTGAGAAGGCCTTGCTCAAGTGTGATTGTAAATCAAAGCGTGTCAGGAAGTAGGCCTAGTAGTTCCAGATTCTATACCCGTTGAAATTACAAGTGCTTCTAAAAAGAAACTTAGAGTTGCGGAAAGAAGCATAAAGCATTTGAAGATAGGTCAAAGATAGAAAACAACGTAAATATTATTATAAAAGTATCATTATTGTTACAAGTTTTGTGGCATTCGTATAAATGTTTGAAATGGTAGTAGTAAAACTTTAAAGACAATGTCCGCAACTTTATGATTGTTTTGCTTTTGCACACTTTTCTCATGTTTGGAAATATTTGAGCTTTGACATTTTCACAATTGGAATAGTTTATGTTATACAAGGGGATTTTTTTAAATATTATATTTAACATAAAAACACACGGTTACACCTTACAACAGGCCTTCAGGATAAGCTGTACGAGTTTGGTGTGAATACCTGCAGTGGCTTTGAAGAAAAGTTTGCAAATTGTTCATTGATATTTCAGTGGTTAGTATTATTATTCATTATTCATCTCTAAGACGCCGATCATAGAGATATGAGTGAATTTGAGGAGTGAATGAGTGTGATGAGTGTAGATGAACGAGTGCATTCATTGTTACTCTCTGAGTTCGGCTTAGCTCAGAAAGGACTATTTATTAATAGCTTATAGCCAGGGAAACTATGGGACCTACAGCTTTACGTGGAATACGAACCTCGTAGTGTTGGTCTGATTTTCAGCTAACTGACAAGTCTGACACTCAGTTCTCTTCCCTACACAACACCCGAACCTTGACTACCATTCAACACGGACACTCCAGACTTATCTAGTAGTATCTACGTTGATGACAACTATTGAGTGGACGCCGTGTCGGTATTAAGAGAACCGAGCATGGAACCTATTGCCTACAATTTCCCAAACACTTTATCCCCAAGTAGCTGGACAACAGCACTGCGCCACCAGTGCCGACTCCCATTGATAGTATTGATCTTACGAAGTCCCATTTTGAGGTTGATTCCGTATTGATATATTAAACGAAAAGATGAACATCAAAGTAACAACATATTTTCAGGAAGAACAAGCGTTAACCATTAAAATTATAACTTAAAGGGGGAAACATAGTTATAGAACAATTGTTTTTAATATGTTCCACCTAATCCACTAAAGGTAGGTTGATAGGTGGAATGCACTTCTACACAGCATAAATTAAAGGTATGTTTGCATTTATTTTAAATGAAGAGTCTATTGGTAGCAAACTATAATTTATTTCTTTTAGCTTTATATAAGGTAAAATAATAGCCAGAAACAGGTAAAATAGTCTAGATGTAGTCAATGAATAGACATAAACAGACACTATCTATATGTAGTCATATTATTGCTATAAACAGTCAAAACTGTCTAGCTGTTGTCAATGAACATCCAGAACCAGGCAACATGGTTTATATTTAGTAAATCTCGTATATAACCAAAACCAGACAGAACTTTCTAGATTTAGTCGTGGAATAGCCAGGAACTGGTGACAAGAGATAGTGTTGAATATTCATGAGTCAACAACACTGAAGTTCCACTTGAATGCTGAGCTGATTGTGACTCGATTCTTTGAATATATAAAAGCCGTTGAATTTTATGGTACTAATATTAAACACGAGAAAGAGGAAACAAGGATTTGTTTTCATAGTTGGTTTTTGTGAACATTTTCATCTAATGAATTAACGAAGGCATCATGTATTTTAAGAGGGGCGACTAACTGTCAGTATTTTATGTAATTCCAAGTAAATAAACCTCAGTTGTTTTCAAGTAAACGTTTTATTTAAGAACATTTACTTCCATAGCTGTCATAGTTCATCATTTCCGGTGGCTTCAACATTTAGTAACTATGTGGCTACGGACTGTGAAGCGTATGGTCGAAGGATCGAATTCCCATCTAAGCTAACAAACTGTTAGTACCTCACTCATAGAATAAACTTCATGCTTGCACAAACCAGCAGACCCATTTGAATTAGCAAATGAAGTTAAATAAAAAACAATAATGATGGTTAGTTAAATATTTACAAAAATATTCTAATTATATTAGTATTTTCATTTATTATTAAACTTTACGTAGTTGTTGCAGGAGTATAAAGTAAATCACAATATATTTTAATAAAATTTAATATAATTTTATAATTGTTTTCTTTTTTATAGAGGCCTTTATATTACCAAACCCCTCTATTTCACAATGTAATATTTCTTTTGATCTACAAAGACATTGGTCTTTTTTTTAATAAAGCTAAACTTTGTTCAAAATTATTGCTAACATTACAAAAATAAATTTTTTACGTCATTATTCAAAACCATTGTTTTCCGTTTCAAAAAGTCCTCTTAAAGAATAAGTCTTACAATAATCCCCTATCATAATTTTTATCATATAATAATGCTCATACTCCAGGACTCCAGGGATTGTACGGTTGTATTAGAATATATCTTTTACTATTTGACATAATTGTTTACCAATTATTTACTATTACTAAAATTAAGGCACATGTTGCAAACTATGAAGCCAATGTCTAAGCCATTTTCTCTCTTCATTTTTCGTAACTACCATAAGTTTTTTGGTGCTTTAGCAATTTTGCTGGTATATATTGAGGTATTAAAATAACTGACAATGTATTTGTTTTACGTTAATAATATTGGACTGATCATATGAAAGTTGATAAACATTTTTTTACAGATAGTATTTTTAAGCCCTTAAATGTGAGCATTGCTTTTTAATAAAATTCCACTATAATAAGTAACTAAAATACTTTTACACAAATAATAGTATTTTTGATACACAATTTTGATACTCATTAAAGTGGAGCTTTGTATTAAAGGTTTTCTCCCCATTAATCTTATTATAAACCCCTTAATTTTTCTAAGTTCTCGTGAACCCTGACATGAAAAGAACTACTACTACTGGAAAATACTACAAACACTGTTCAATATTAAATAAACATATCCTTAAGTGAATGTACACTTTTAAAGGAGATTTTCCAAATGGATTTATAAATACAAAAAATACTCCAAAACCCCCGTTTTTAAATAATTATTTGTAACTCATGTTAACCAAATTATATTGCTTAAACTACAAATATGGAAATACGAGTACGTATTAGAAAACCCCATAAAGGCAGATATTATAACAAGTCGCTTAGAAGTTGCTTGTTATATTTAAACATCATTTACTACCAACGCATTATGTCATTATCAGGTCAATGAACAAATTTTCTTTCACGATAAAATAACTCGTAAATAGAAAGTGTTAATATTTATCTAAATACCTTTAAACTTTTTTTCAGTTCTAACGCATAAAATTCTTCTGACGATTGCTAAATTGTGTAGGAACTAAGTTATTTAAAAAAATATATGTTCATATACGATTTTGATTTTATAACAAATATCATATAGCATAAAGTAATTCTGTTATGACATTAAATAATTCTATGGATTAACATGAAACGGCTTCAAATTGTGTTAACTATGAGTGTGTTTATTTTAAAGTAAAGATAAATAAATATAAAGAACTTCAACAGACTTTAAACAAATAAATAAAGATGTGTTTGTAGTTCCCTGGTTTTAAAAATAAAGGGTTTTATAGTACATTAACTATTTATATTTGTTTAATTATATTATTTTATTTATCCTTTGTACAGTTGTTAAATGAGATAATACGATAGTCTGTCATCTAACAACTAAAAGAAATTGAGCATGAAGGAATCTAACATATATTGGAATAATAAAATTAATTCATACGTAACCATTGCTAAATATTAAACGCAGTTTTTAATTGCGTTAGATAATGTAAGCACGTTCGAGTATATTTATTAGACAAACTGTATATTTTGTAACGTAATATATATTTCAGACAGTTTCAGCTAATCATTATATACTTAAACATACCTATTTAAGTACGTTATATTTTGGAAAATTGATTAGTGACACTAATCGTTGTATAAAGAAGTATAGTAACTGTTATTCTAAGTTAATGATGTGGAAGAAAGATAAACGTAAGTTGTCACAACCCGAAACAACAATACGAACAAAACAAACACAGAAGTCTCTACTGCAAATATAGGGTGGCTTGTGACAGTCTGTAGGTTTACGTATATAGAGTGGTTTATACAATCAGAAAACGTCACTCTATTGTAGAGTAAAAATACGTAATGAAATTCTCTAAATTTAAATTTCTCCTGAATAGTACAAAAACACACAATTATTTAGCGGTTTTTTTTCTACGTTTGCTATTTTCATAGAGGTTGTAAGAATAATGGCTGGTTGAGGGGTTTCAACAATTAAAAATGTTTAAAATAAACAAAAAACTCGACAGGTATTCCTTCCTCTTCATGTCTTACTTACTTTTCCTACATTAACAAATATTTGTTTTGCAGGTAACAGTTTTACAAACACGAATTGTCAAAACTATTAATAGAACAAACTTATATTATAAAATAGTATCAGTATTTTAGGATATCAATATACACCCAAACATAGTAACACTATAAATAGTGTAGATCCTAGACAGTTAGTTCATTGATACTACCTACAAACCTCAATTTTTATTAGTTTAGTTTTTCTTTAAACCTACCCTCTTACTTATAAATTATGAAATTGTCTTAAGATTGTCATAGGCTCTTAGGATGGTGAAGTAAGCTATCATAAATAATTAAACAAAACATTAAGGTACGAGATACAATTTTATTTACATTAATGTACACGACATTTAGATTGAGTAGTGGAACTTACTTATCTTTTGATTAAGCCAGATTATTACTTTTTTATATTGTATTAATAAGATTGACTAATTACTGGTGAGGTTATTTCTCAATAAATAAATGCGTTATTTAGCCAACTAATCTTAAACACAACTAATAAAGTCAAACCAAGGTCTTGTTAACGCTTATTTCTAACAGAGGGAAACCTTTTGCTTATACCTTATCTTACTTAAGTGAATCATGGTGAATTGATTTTACTATCTAGCTTTAGTCTTATGTTTGTCCAATTTATTTAGTTAAAAGCTATTTGATCAAAAGTTATTTAAATTTAAAACTAAACGAACTTTACTTATTCCAAAATCTTGTACAATAGTACGTACTACTGTACTAAATTATACATAAAAATAATATGTGTTTATATAGATAAAAATCAGTGTTAAATAAACTTATCGAATTTTCAAAATGGGTCTAGTGCAAAGTTATTTACTATTTTCAACTTCAGAATCTATTCTCCAACGAACCTTTTACAATATTGGAGAATGAAATGATGAATAAATAATCTGCTAATATTGTTGTACATATAATTTCCATATATATCCTCTATTAGTTACAATAGGAAATCAAGTTTTTATTTGCAACATCTATTGAAGGAAAGAATACAGAATCATCTCTTTAAAGCTTAAATCTCGATTAAGTTCTTAACCACCATTTAAACAATTTATAATTTACTTTGATAATATCAGTACTAAAATATCAGATAGATAGTAACTAATATATCGGTACCCCTAACTTAAATATCAGTGATCTTAACTAACGTACTAGTTACACTAAGTAGAACATCAGTTGGTCTAACTAAAATATCAGTATTCCTAACTTAAATATCAGTGATCTTAACTAACGCACGAGTTACACTAAGTAAAACATCAGTCGGTCTAATAAAATTTCAATTCCCTTTGAACCCACCATTTCTACAAGATTATTTTATATTATTGCAAACAAGGCAAGTTTTTACGAAATGAGTTTACATGAGGGATCAATGAGGTAGTGACAAATTTATGTTAACTACATTATTAAGAACATTAATTGATAATTTTTTAAATTATGATTTCAGTTTATAAAAATCAAGTATTATATTTCTAATATTTTTACATTTTTCTTTAAGTTTACTTTTCTGGTTTTATTGTAACATATTAATATTGATTTTATTAGACTGCTATAATTAGCAATTTCACATTCCTATTCAATAAATATTTCATAAATGTTCATAGTGTGCTGATAATATTTTATACAATTGTTACATAAGATTAGTGATTTAATAAATATATTCTTATGTTATTGTAAATGTTACATTTTGTAACGTTTTTCTACATGTTATTATACACAATATATAACATATCAATGTTAATGGCTAAACCTCCTTATATTCTCCTGTACGTTTATTTATTCAACCAGTATGCCTAATAATTACAATAAGAACATTATGTATGGGAGGGGTCATATGCTTTTCGAATATAAATGTCCTCAAGAACTCTACATTTTTTGGGTTTTATTTATTCAATCCACAGTTAAAATACAAATATTGTATTTTCTGCTATTTTAAATCATGATATGTGCTGCAATATAAATATTAGTTTCGACATATCTTCAGACGATCTCCATGTAGGTATGTACAAAGACTTTGCCTGCTCTATCCATAAAATACATTCTTTATATATTTGAAACGGAGTCTGCCTGAGGCCTTTTGTCTAAAATAAGCCAAAACAGAATTCGTTGTCAAACGTTGTCCTTTATTTATGGAATGATGTTTATTAGAATATGGAGTTGTAAGCAAGTAACCCACTGTACAATAAGTTATTGAAAAGGCTTTATGGGTACCTTAATAATAATTATTAATAATTTTCTTTAAAACTTCTAAAATTATAAATATATTAACAATATTTTCTACTAACATTGATGTATCAAAGTAAACAAGACGTTAGCATATGTACCTCCATAACTTCGTCAAAAAATATTTGGTTTAAAATACATTTCCATTACAAATAATATATTAGTAATACAATGGGGTAATTGTTTTCCCAGTGTGCACAGTTGTATGTTGTTTACACCTAATAATTGTGATCTTAATTTTCTTCACATGAATAAAATGTTATGCATTTATGTTAATGGAAACAGTTTATGAATATTGGTACGCTAAAAGGTAAAACAGACAAGTGAATTGAGACTTTAGTTTCCAGCCTACTTGAACGGAAATTGTGATGCTGTTTAGTTCATAAATTTCTTATCTGTACTCATTTAGTTTTGCTGGGAATAAAGACCGTCAATACATTCAACCTACTGAGTAGTATAAATTAAATATGACCATAGTTTACGGAATTCGAAATCCTCCTGAATAATTCCACATTAAGTCACCTTAGTGATGGTATCATTCATACTAACGTATTATAAATAATTAGATACATTGATTACAAAAATTTTAAACAAAGAAAGTTCTTATTCAAAACATTATGTTTGGCAAACGCTGTTTCAACATAACAGAAGGTAAAAATAAGTAACATACTTCAAGACGACACGGATTTTTTTATAAATGTTTACTAGGAAAATACTCTAGAAGACAACCTTACTCTTGCATACTAAGATGTACCACGTATTCTGTACTATGTATTTGACTAAAGTCTCAAAGTTGAGGTATAAACGTCATTCACTGGTTATTTCGACAGGAAAAACTAGTAGTTATTGATACAAATGTGTGGTTTAGTCGCAATAGTATAGGTGTAAAATCTAGGAAACTTTTAATTACAAGTTAAATTTCAGCAACACACCTTTGAAATTTGTCTACGTAATCTCTGATATTGATATTCGGAGTGTGGTGAGCAAAAGGGTTAGGCAATTTATCTGATAAGATTTAAAATTCTAACGCTCTTTCAAAAGAATATTAAATACCACGATGGCAATGCTTAGCTTAAAATCTTAAATATTTAACTATATAGTGGTTTATTTCCTATACCCTTGCACAATTACTCACAGCCCTTTTACCCACCCTTTGGACGTAAGGACTACTTATGGCTCTTTCATCCACCTTCTGGATGTACATGACCACTGATAGTCCCTTTGCCCACCCTTTGGACGTACATGACTATTTACAGCTCTCTCACCCACCTCCTGGACGTACGTAACAATTGATGGCTCTTTTACTATCCCTTTGGAAGTATAAGACTACTTGCGGCTCTCCCATCCACCCTTTGGACGTACGTGATAAACGATAACCCTCCCACACACCCTTCGGATGTACACAACTACTAATAGCCCTCCCATCAGGTGAGGGTATAACTTAAAACAATATCTATACACATACTCGATTACTGTCTTCCAGACCCATTCAGAATATAAGTTCAGCTCTACAATGGGGACATTAACAACATATGTGCTCTCTACCTTAGAAGAAAAGACCAATTCTTCTCAAACCCTAAAGCTGGACATCAATTGTTTCTAAATAAATACGTAGCCAGGCCACCTGCCCTCTCCACGTAGTGGTGCAACACGCGCTCTTCCAATACACTAAAACTTAGTGGTAGTTTAATATAATTAACAAACTACTAAATTATTACTACATACTTTAGCAGTAATACACAGTATAATTTTATCATATATAGCCCTAAATCATATTACATACAGATATATGTACATTTCTGTATATATATATATATATATATATATATATATATATATATATATATATATATGTATATATATATATATATATATGTATATATATATATATATATATATATATATATATATCATATCATATTACATAATCAGATTAATAGACGCATGGTTCGTCATCAGTACTTTTATATACAGTTGCTGCTAGTGACAGTGTATAAAGTCAGTCTCTCAAGCAGAGTGGAAAGTTTGGGCTGCAACGCAGAAGTTACCCTCCATTACACTAACAACTCAATTGACTACTTTTAAAAAAAAAAACCTTTAACTACAGACAGGTGCACATGTTTTGTACATAGTAACAACTTTGTGTTTTAAGTAGCCTACATACTGAAAAGGGCCTACTAATCTTCCAATGGAGTTTAATAATGACACAAACAATTTTATCTGTTAGACCATTACGTATTTTTTTAATAAACATTTTGAGGTTGAAGAAATATCTATAAATATTTTCTTTTAATAGTTTTCACAGCGTTACACGTCTAATAATACCTAAATATCACAAATTGTGGTGGGAAATATTGCATTTTTATGGCATAAATATATAATTTAAGGAGGTATTTTACCAATTACCTTCTTCAATACAAAATAAATATAAATGTTTTATATGTTATACAGTATATGTTTTCCAGAGTATAACCCAGATCCAAGTAATTTAGAAGCTCAGAAAGCATTAAAACCGAGATTTGGTGATGTTCAGATAGATATTTTGTTCTTTAGTTATTTTTTAAAAAAATTATGAGTTGAGTCTGAAGAATTATTTTGGCTTTAGGACAATACAACTAAAAGATGTTTAGGAAGGAAGCACAATTATAGAGTAAGGATACTCGTGCTATTGGAATTTTATAAGTTTTATGTATGTATATATATATATATATATATATATATATAAAACATTTTACTAATGGTTCTTGTCATAATGTGTTTTCAATTTGTTGTGACAGAGACCTGGGGCTTCTTGGAAATGTTTAAAAGGCGTTGAATAATTTAAAGTAATGGATACTTTTACGATGCTTCGTCGAAAGAAAATCTCGAAAAGTACACTTTAGTGAAGTTTATTCATCAAATATCACTTAGTTAACTGTACGAACACATTATCTATTTATTTAATTATTAATTTAAAGAATACAAAAATGAACAACAATGTGTCCCCGACAATTCATGCAAAACTTGTTGACGGGGTCCAAAAATTACATAACAATTCTCTTTTTTCCTAAAGTATATATAAGTTTAATGGTGGTTTAGGACAGGCACCTAAATACTAAACATTTTAAGGTAATTTCTTTCTACATTGTATAAAAAAATTGTTTCCGAATTATTTTGATAAATATATAAGCTTTAGTAAGACAATCCTTATCCTCTACAATACAAATATTATAAAAATATGGCAATGAATGATTAATTTTTTATAACATAAAAAAAAGAAAAACATAAAAAAAACAGTAACAAATAACAATAAACAGGTTAACAACAATAAATACTAATAATAAACCAAATTAACATCAACATAACAATTTTAAGCTAATAACAATTAATACTCTTTCACCCTCATCTGCAGTTTCCCATACTCTATGTACCGCACTTACCATTCTACAATAAAAATTATAATTAATATATCTAAATACGTTATTTTGCTTTCCGTAAATTTTATTTAGAATGTCTTTATATTTTTTCGCGAGATTTCTATGTTTTCACCTAAGAAACTCCCCTCAGCGTTTGCATATTAAAAGGGAAGAATTTAATAAAACAAAGCTGGCTCAAACCTGGCTGGTGATTTGCTTTTCTGTCTCTCTCCGAATTTTTTTAATCCATAGAGACAACCTTTGTTTTCTAAGGTTTAAGGGACTATATTAACCACTTTTGCTCATTTTATTTTAAGCTTTAAAATCTCTATTATTTAAGAAGTATATGGATTACAATTTTCAAAAATAAAATGTAGATAAGCGACTATTAATTTGGCACTAACATATCACCACATATTATTATACAATGGCCTTTTCATTTCCACACTACATGGTGAATTCCACCACACTTAATAAATGAATGAAGCCAGGATCTTAGATTCTTCTGGATTACAAAATAGATGATTAATAGTAAAACTAAATTGCCACTACATGTGGTTAGTTGTAACATAAAATGTAACTGCTGTATTGTGTTTATTTGTTGATTGTAAAGGGATGGTTTCAAATTATTGATTAATTTGTATTTATCTCTCTGCTAAAATATGTCTAATATGTTATGGTGGTTTGAACTTATCTCGTCATGATCTTAAATAAAGTTACTATTAGTGAAAGTAGAGCCTCAATCATCTGACGTAACAGGCAATGTTTAATTCGGATAATAAAAGTGTCGGATAATAGGGAACGATAGTAAAAAAGTGGCATTAATATTATCTTCCATACACTACAACTTTTTTACGTTTGAAAACCAATTCACTAGGCCTATGATCAATAAAACAACGTAATGTACACTCACAAATAACAATTATTTTTTAAATATTAACTTACTAAATACAGTTATATGATAATAAATATGCCTTAATCCACAGTAAAGGAAGACGTGGATCCCTTAATACAAGGTCTAATATGTAAGATAAGTCAGCAAACTACTGAATAAGAGTGCACAAGTCACACGATCGTCATTCCTCCTCCCTACAAGCGATGACCATCCTAAAAACTCCGTACTCTCAACAGATGACAAAAGTGATGTAGTCTGCTCACACAGTACAGTACTGTTCAAAATTAAAGTACAGTAAGCAACAAAACACCGTCTTGGAAAACCCCCTCACCAGGTACATATAGTTTTCGTCATTAAGGAAGAATTTTCCATTTTGTAATTATCAGTCATTTTGAACCATTCTTTTAAGAGTAACATAACAAGGATTATTTATTACGTTCACCCGTTCGTTAATCTTAAACTCTCTATAGAAATAACTGTTTTTAAATGTTCCATATTCAGTGAAGTACGCAGAATGTAATGTTTATTTAAAATGAACAGTTCATTGCACCTAGACTCTCTGATTGATATTGTTCAAATAAGTTAAAACTAGTGGTAAATCAAGTAGACTACGGCCAACATTGAAAAACATGAATTACTAATTGGCCATTAAATCACTTATGTGTGTCTTGAAAGTAATTTAATAAATTGTTTTCTTAATGTATATTCCACAAACAGGTATTGTTGCTTAATTGAATAAAATATTAAACTCAATATAATTTACAGCTGAATTACTGTAAAATTAAATTAACATTTTAAATGTACATGTGGACCTAAAGGATGATCCTAAATATTAAAGTTAGCAGTTAGCTATTTCTGCAGCATTCAAAGACACAACCTGCGTTCAGTGGCTCAGAGATACTAAATTATTAAAATTCAATTCACCGATGCGTCTCGTTCAGAGCTTTAACATAGTTTTATATTGTTTAACTCCCAACCATCACTTATATCCCTACGATATAACATATATTAATGTTTATTTTTTTAAGGATAAGCCGATCTCCTTACTCTTGTCTTAACCTTTCTGTGTCCATTCCTCGTAGACTATTTATATGTGCAAGAAACTTATTCATACAGAGTAAGAGGGCGAACAAGTACAGTACAAGGTGAATATTACTGATAAATATTTCCAGTCTAGGCCGGATTCTTAGCAGCGTTATGTCTAACCCAATTTCAAAGTCCTGACGCCTTAGACCGCTCGGTCACTGGCTCAACCTTTAATTCGGTACTACCATTAATAATGATTGATCAATAATAAAATAATTTCTAGTCGGTACTAGTGGCATAATGCTGTAACCAGCTACTTGGAGATAGCAAGTGATCTGTTGTATCCTCGGCCTTCTTAATACTGACATGCCGTGCACTCAATGATTGCCTTTAACGTGGACACTACTAGAGACGTTCTCATGCACAGCCCAGAATTTAAAGAGAAATAAAGAAAGTCTGGAATGTCCATGTTGGATGGTGGTCTGGGTCTGGATGTTGTGTATGGAACAGAACGGACTTGTCAATTAGCTGAAAATCAGACAAATACTACTGGACTGTTCAAATTCCACGTAAAACTGTAGCTCTCGTGGTTTTCCTGGCTATTGGGCTATTATTGAATCTATTATTTCTAAGAAACGGTCGACCTTGGTTAGCCACAACGATTACACCAAGGTTAGGTTAGGTTAGGTTAGGTTAGGGAATTCATCTACATTCGTCACACTCATTCTCCACTTATGTTCACATATATCTCAGTTATCAGTGTTTAACATTTTAGAACGATGTATAACAATAATTAGTTAACTAACTAAATTCCCCTGTTCTGATGTATTAAACCGATTTATGTAGATGTAAATATTAAGCTCTGGAAATTCGCAATATTTGTTGAGAATGGTGATATTTAACCTTTTGATACTTTAAAATTTCTATTTAATATGATACCACAACATTCATATAGAGAAAAAAACAAACAATTTATGGAATAATACTGTATATTCAATTATACAGGGGTGCTGAAAAGTCTTAGAACAGTCTAATATATTCTGTACTTGTAAACATAAAAAAATTGACATATGACATAAAATTAAACTATTTGATGGAATCAGTAGCTCTCCTACACCTAAGGAGGATGGCTAATAAAGAGTCGGTGGATGATCCTAAATTTGCATTCCATATTAGAGGTATTAATTAATTGAAGATCATGCCGCAAATTAGACATCAAAATGTTACTCATAAAAAAATTCGTGGCACTCGAAAGTTTCAATACTGATCTTGTGTATAAGTTCAAGAATGGCTTAATTACATTTTTTTTTTTTTTTTTTTTTTTTTTTTTTTTTTTTTTTTTTAGGAGAGGCCGATCTCCTCCTTAACCTTACTCTGACCATTCCCCATAGACCATTGATCTGTGTGAGGAACTTATTCAATCAGAGTAAGGGGGCGAACCTGAACAGTACAAGGTGAATATTACTGATAAAAATCTTTTCAGTCTAGGCCGGATTCGAACCAGCGCTATCACTAACCCAAGCTCAAAGTCCTGACGCCTTAGACCACTCGGCCACCGGCTCGCCCATTGTAACGATATCAGATAAAGATTCAAAACTTGATACATGATTACACAAAAACATCTTCTTTAAGATGTATTTCGTGTCCATGGGAACGGTCCATGAGGGGTCAATAGAAGAATGTAAGCATAGGTTGATTTGCACATCGTTTTAAAGGGCTGGTCAAAAAATAATGCCGCAAACTGCACCTTAAAAACTTTAACCGTTACAAAATTGTAGCAGTTTAATATTTTTTAAAGTAGACCATTTTGTAACGGATAAATCTTTTGAAGTAAAGTTTACGGCAATATTGTTTTTATTTAGCCATTTAAAATGATATGCATATCAACCTGTGCTTACGTTTAAATGTTTCTACTGACTCCTCGTAAACCGTTCCCATAGAAGAATAGCAGGATATTGAATACATCTTGAAGTAGTTGTTTGCTTAAAATAATCATGTGTGTAGTTTTGAAGCTTCATCTGATATGACTACAACAAAACTAAGCCACTCATGAAATTGCACATAAGATCAGTATCGAAACTTGCGAGCGACACCAATTTGTTTAGGAGTAACCTTTCGATGTCTAACTTGCGACGTAATCTTCTACTTATTCAGAGCTTTAAAATGGTACGCACATTGACCCATGCTTAGATTTAATATTCTCCACTGACTCTTTACAGGCCTTCCCCTGAGGTGGTGAAGAGCTACTAATAGCATCAAAAAGTTTCATATAATGAACTATGTTACTGCACAAAGTTTAATCATTTTATATTTACGAGTAAAGAAGGTACTAGACCGTTCTAAGACTTTTCAGCATCCCTGTATTTGAGTTATTATCACACCACCAATTAGGAGGTATTTACTTTTAAAGCCACAATGTTTATGTGGCCCGTTATGGATAAATATTATGTGAATTGTATTCAAAAAACTCACCTTAACAATGCAACACGACATATTGCTTCACAAAATGTGACTTCTTAAAATGAAATGTAACACAGCTTTGTAATTTAAACAAAATGAATATAAATCATATATAATTTGAAAATAATATGTGGTTTGTTAGTACCTGACCATGGAAATCAAAATCTAGTTGTAAGTCGTATGTTAACCTACAATTCAAAAGATATATTCTGATCGAACAAACGAGACTTTTTTTTAATTAGCACAAGAAAAATCCTGTAATACAAATTATTTTTAAAAGAAAGCGTTCTCATCGTATGATATAGGCTTATTTTGACTAATACATATTGCCGTACAATACTACTCTAAATCGTCCATTTCATCTATGTGAGATCCTTCAGAATGTTTTCAGCCAGTATATAGATGATAGACACCATTGTGCAGATACTAAATTGGATGGCTCTAAGTGAATGTCTTCTTTCAATTAGATGTCATAACAATGATATAAAATGTACATGTATATAGGTTATGTAAAACACTCGGGTCTTCCCTTTTTACGAAGAAGTCAACAAAAAATATTAAGAAAGATATTTTTTAACAAATCCATTTATAATGACATCAAATGACTAATCAAAGTTGACTAACTGCTATAAATTTCCTCAGATTTAGGTCAATAAATTGGAATAATTCTTATTATTCATGCTATAAAAGTTCATAAAATAATAAGTTTTACGGTAAAATTAGACAGCTTCAACTACCGAATACATGATTCGTTAGTAAAAATAAACAGTGATGTTATATAACAATTATAACAGTGAGGATAATTGTAATACTGATATTCTGGCGTGTTGACTCAGAGTGATATAATGTATGTTGAAACAGGACTATGTTCAGTTGTTTATGATCAGGAGAGCGAGAGGATTCACCGAGTCCTCGTCACATTTAATGAGACATCTCAACGTCCTGAGAAGAATCGAGATAATCGTGCCTCTCATAATATGTCTCATAATCTCTTAAGGAAGGAACAGTTTAAGTGCCCTCATTAATATGTAAATGAAACAAAAAGTAAAATATTTTGAGAGTAATTCCAACTTAAGAAAAACTTCAAAGTGGAAGATGTCAGGAGTTTCATGATCAAACTATTTATAAGTGTGAGTATTAAAACTACTATTACTTTTAAACTCTTACAACACATTTTCATGTTTAAGGTTTGAACTTTTTATTTACTATTAGGATTATGACCGTCAATTTATGGTCAAATATTGATTTCTAATGTGTGTGATGAGCGATGTAGTCATTATTATATTTATTTTATTTTTTTTTTTTTATTTATTCATAAGACGCCGATCGTCAAGATATGGGCGAATATGGATTTCGAATGAGTGTGATGAGTGTAGATGAGCGAATGTAGTCATTGTTACAAACTAAGGCTGAGTATTCCTTAGAAAGTCTCATTAATTAATAGCCCAATGACAAATGAACAGCCGGTGGTTATCAGCTGATCCTTCTCAAAAAAACTTCTCTGTTAAAAACTTAGACTGACTACTTTTTAATTTAATTAATTGGAAAGTCTCGTTAATTAATAGCAGATCAATGAGAGATGAACAGACAATTGTTATCAACTGATTACTTTCAAACATTTTTTATGACTTTGATTGGAATCGAACTGAGGACTTAAGCTTATAAAGCTGAGCTTCAACCAACAATGTACGCTATTGACCTTGGATGATGGCAGCTGTGATGAACTAATCACTGACCTAACTCATTAAGCAAAACATCAAGTTATGGTTTTAAGTATAGAAATCCCAAATATCGAATCTAGAATAAAATCATAATCGATATACAGTGTATATGAATTTAGCTTTTTTGTTGAAAAATAATAATTTCTTTAAGGATGCTCGGAGGATAATGAATAAATATAATTGATAACAGTGGGTAAACCAAGTATAAAGACCTAAGTTGGAATAAGACAAGTTGCAAATGGGGAATGGTGATTTACAAAATTTCCTTTTAATGATAAGAAATCTACATAATTTATTAGGAGAGTCATGGTTTCTGTGATCCTGAGATAGGAGGAAGTAAATACTCAAAATAAATATTTTAACTATTCAGAATGAAATTAAAATGTTATTGATGTAAATCATGTTTTCAATATAATTTATGCTAAGCACATTAGGTTAGGTTAGGTTAGTCACAGTACGCATAATTAAGTTGAATATTGATTATATAATTAAGTAGAATATTGAATTAATTGTTCAAATATGAAAAGTTATTAGATACATCTAAGATTGGTCAAATGGAAGTAAAATTAAGTTGATGATAATTATTTTTGTTCAAAGGAATATGGTGGTTCCCGAGACCTTAAGATATTCTGAACGCTCACTTAGTGAAGTAAAACACTTCACACAGGCACTTGAGTGCGCACCAAAGTAATGGTAATTTCCAAAAGAGCGGTTCACTGTTCCACCACTTGAGTGGATGAAGTGTCATCTCAGAGTCTGCTGGGACGATTTAGCGTTTGATCTAGGAATCCTTTGATAATGACAAGACTGCTTATTTAGTTCGAGATTTTTTTAATTTTTTAAACGTAGTTGTATGAATTCCCGTACATAAATTTAAGTGGTCGGTTTCATAACACCACTTTTTCATTTTCCAAATTAAAGCTATAAAAGGATTTATTTATCTGTAAATTGTTTTATGGTGTTTCAGTTAAGAAAGTCAATATGGCATATGTACTATATTTTACTTATAAAGAACTGGTTGTTATATTATGTTTCATTTATTTATATTTTATATTTAAATCTAACATGTAAAATAAAAACAATATTTATCTACACAATATTGATACATTGCTTAAAAATTTGGTCCTTTTTTTCAATTTAATGCTATGCATTCAAGATTTTAGAGTTTGTCTTAATAGAACACAACTATTTAATTCGGCCACTTCCCCACTCAATAATGGTGTGTGGGGCTTTTAAGGACTTATAATAACAATGCGTTTTGCCCACATACGTATGTCAATCTTCTCCGCTTCTTTCCCAATGGTGTAGGTTCTATTGAGCAGTTCCAAGTTAGTATTTCAAGTAACTTACTAAATCATAATTTAAATCACATTGATATAGCGAAATAACTGCATTTACAGACACTAGTATAATTCCTAAGAATTTTCGAAAATATGAGTATGCCAATAAAAATTATAAAATACAAATAAAAAATCACTGGATCCAAATTGTTGTAAAAAGTTAAGTCGTGTAAATACTATCTATACATTAAGATAAAAGTTATTAATTTTATTAAGTTGAGCTAGGCTATAAAATACCATGATAGATACATATATTTTCATGTTATAAAAACTAACTCAAAAACTTAACTTTAAACTTGGTGTCTAAGGGTATAAAAATAAACAAATTATCATGAATATCATTAGGATTTATAAGGATATTAGTAAATTAGCATTACTAAATGATAGTCCTATGTCTAATAATACATATCTTCAACAACTTGCATTTTGTAGTTTCTATTTAGGAAGATTTTTCAACAGTATTTAAACCAATTAAATATGTTATTTTGATGTCAATAGTTTTCATAATTAAAGTTTGTTTTTTAATAGCCCAGTAGTTGTGTGCAGTTACAGGGAAGAAATAGAGGTCACATCGAATAGTGCACTGAATGTGTGTCGGTCGAGTTAATGGGTGAAGTAATTAGTTCACCAGTTTGCCACGGGGATGGTAGGACCATCTTCTTATCAGTCCCTCCTTCTATTTCATCCAAATATTCAAGGATACGTTTATTAATTGTTATTTCAGATTCATGAAGATGTACTTTAGTTGTAATCTATTCATAACTTCCACTGAACTGTTCAATGCTGCAATAAAAAAACGACATTTATTTCTTTTTTTCTCTGTGGTACAATATATTAGGACATATAATCAATACAAGATGAATAGCTCTATACAAAGTGTTGATACTATAGATGTTATGGAATTAAAAAAAAAAAATTATAATGCATGAATAATTATGACCAAGTAAACTTAATGATCTTTTCCGTTTATTCACTTCCACTACTTTGGTTAGGTTATATTATGTTTGGTTATGTCATGTTACGTTTTATTTTTTTTATGTTATGTTAGGTTTGGTTTGATTGCGTTTTAACCTAAGTTATGGTAGTGAATTAACGGAAAAGATCCCATCTTTGTAATGGTTTAGTCTTACAAAGAAATACTTGTTAAATATTTCAACAAATATGTTCAACCAGATTTGCATGTGCCTAATATCCATATTTAAATAACGATTTAGTTTATAAATATATAAAATTTATGGTTATTCGTGAAAATCGGGCAAATATCGTAATTTTTCATACCAAACGAACAGCGAAAGGATTGCTAGTTATACATATTAACTACCTATGATGTGGCTACAAAACGGTGGATTGAAAAATATGTTTGAGTGAGAATCTTACAAAATAAAATAACTCACGTGCGGTGAAAATAGGATAACAATCATTCTGTTTAAATCAGTTAGGAATCTTTCAAGATGTAACTGTTTCTTAAATTAAAAAAATAATATATATATATATATATATATATATATATATATATATATATATATATATATATATATATATATATATATATATATATATATAAAATATGTGTGTGCAAGTATAGCAATTAACGTAGTATGTAGAAAACAAGCCATAAACTAGATACAAATATATTTCCATAAATACACACTGTTGGAATAATCGTAACAATTAAGGCTGGAATAATTTAAAACAATTTAAAACGAAACGTATGTACATTGACAGAAGTAAACAAGGTTAAAGAGTTTTAGGCAAAAACTGTAAGTGGGTATTTTTAAGCCTCATTTTGAAAATGAAGAAGTTACTAATCTTAATATTATTGCTGAAGTTTTGGCAACTTTCGCAAAGCCTACTTTGACAGCGATCAAATGATTTGTGGATAAATCAAGCTGCTTGGAATATTTATAAAGCTGCAAATAGATCTTTTGAAGCCAGAATTTTGTCTTGTTAGGTTTGTTTTGAAAATATAGCTTGCAAGTTTAACCAATCATATTTAACATTAAACTAGTATACTACATAAACCAACTCTTTCGGCTCAAGCAAAACACTTTTAAAATGTTTAAATGTAGGTGTGAAACTACAATGTTACGTAATGTGTGTACAATGTTACGTATATTTCTAAAGTACATTTATATAGCTTATTTATTTTCTGTAGTATTTCTCGTACATGCTTTGTTTGGATCCCATTGTACAATTTTCAATTCATAGTAACAATTATAATTTTAATAATAGAAAATTATAATTGTTACTATGAATTGAAAATTGTACAATGGGATCCAAACAAAGCATGTACGAGAAATACTACAGAAAATAAATAAGCTATATAAATGTACTTTAGAAATATAAGACTTATTATAAAATATTTACACGCATTCATTTAAAAACATTGTTATAATCATTTCTTATTTATTTTATCTCTATGTTATTACTATAAGAAATTATAGTCAATAATGTTATTAAAAATTAATACAATCTTGTTTTCAAGCCTATACAATGGTCATAGTTGATAACTTAAACAAATATTTTTTCTCAATCACGCCCATGTTCCTTTGCTTTAAAAAAAAAAATTTGAAAAACTGGAAAGTTACCAGCACTCCTAATTTCTCTTAAATAAATATTTTTTTTCAAATAACTATGACTAATGCGTGTATAAGTAACGGTAAATATTTTGAAAAACAAACCAAATCAATATATGTAGTTATTATTTACATTGAAAATTAAGTTAACATTAAAAACAATAAATTTATATTTGTTTTCAATGTTATCCAACATTTATTCTGCTGTACTATATCATCATATTTTATTGTTTCACTTTATGTCCCAGGTTTATTAGAGGTATTAATTTCTATGTAAGCGTACAGATTTCAATCTGCCTTTTCGTTACTACTTTATAGCATATGGATTTTATTAAATACCAACCTGTAGACTAGCAAACTCAATTATGATATAAATGAACTTAGTGAGTCATTTTTAACATAACAACATATACATTTTTTTAAATCTTAAACTATATTTCTGTATTTTTATTATTATATATCAAATAAATTTATATTAATTCAAGACTTTCACTTAAAAATATCATAACAAACAAGTACAAGCTTTAATTAGCTTTTGATCTTAAATTGACTTAAATAAACAAATAAATTTGTTTTACATATTAATAACTCATTTAGTCAGTCAAAGTGACAAAACACATTGCAATAGCCATATCTTAAGACTAGGTTTCATATTCCAAAATTTTAAATAAAAAAAATATATCTAAACACCAAATACATCAGTGAGAAAATCCCGGACACTGAAGTAACATTTTTCTACAAGAATACTTATGAGATGTTTTTAAAACCTGCAGGGTTTGATTCTAACTCCAGATTTGAGGGGAAGAGTTTGTAAAGTTTCACTGCACTATACAAACACTGCCTTTAAAAGAATGTTGTTGAATGGGCTGGAATGTTAAGATTGATAATATTTTTGAGTGAATGGAAATGAGTTCTTTGACTATTAAAAAGATGAAAACTATTTTAAACAAAGATTAGTGTTCCTAATATATGTGTGTGTGTGTGTGTGTGTGTGTGTGTGTGTGTGTGTGTGTGTGTGTACTATTTTAAACAAAGATTAGTGTTCCTAATATGTGTGTGTGTGTGTGTGTGTGTGTGTGTGTGTGTGTTTTTTTTTTTTTTTTTTTTTTTTTTATACAGAAGTGGAAATGCATTTACGCATTCCAGGCAGAGGCCCATAGTTGTTATTATTGATTATAGTAGTTATTTGCCTGGATATGTGAGACTCGACGCAGTGTCGTACTAAACTTGACACTAGCGCCCATACTCACTAAAACCACTCCTGTCTTCTGGCCTCTAATCCCCCACGGAAACCGCCGTCTAGGCATTACATCGCGGGGGGAGGAATTAGCTATCGCTATTCCTTCGGGTGACTAAGGTGTTGTTTCTACCTTCCTTCTAAGTTCTAGCTTTTGCTCTTATTCTTTCTATGGAACGCAAATCTGTAAGTACTTCCGTAGCGAATGCACTTGTTGCATTCCAGGCAGTTTCACTTGATATCATTTCTTCTACTATCGTCTCTGGTTTGATTCTCTTGTTAAGGATCATTTCTAACTTTTCACGTTTTTGGTTGAAACGAGGACACTCAAAAAACACATGCTCCACATCTTCAGCGACTCCTGGACAGGACGGACACTCCGGGGAATCATCATGCTTGAAGCGGTGAAGATAAGCTCGGAAGCAGCCGTGTCCCGACAACATCTGTGTGAGATAGTAATTGACCTCTCCATGATTTCGGTTCAGCCAGCCTACTATCCTCGGTATAAGACGGTACGTCCACCTGCCTCTCTCTGCAGCATCCCATTGGTGCTGCCATCGTGCTATACTATATTGTCTCTCTTCAGTTCTCAGTTTCTCAGGACTTTGTGAGGTCGTCCTCTTTCGATGGTACAGAGCCCGTCGTTCTACGGCTAGGATTTTAAGTGGGAGAATTCCAGAAATGACATAGACTGCTTCCTCAGATATTGTGCGGAAAGCGCTGGCTACTCTCAGAGCACTCTGTCGATAAACTGGGCCCGCCTTTCTCCATGATTCTTGCGTGTCTAGTGCATCAGCCCAAATGGATATTCCGTATGTGAGCACTGATGTGACTACCGATGACAACAGCAGCCTTCTGCTCTGCTTTGGTCCTCCGACGTTAGGCATCAGTCGTGATAAGCTCGCTCTCACTACTGACGCCTTGGTACTGACATAGTCGACCTGCTGTTTGAAATTAAGTCGAGCATCAAGCATCACTCCTAAGTATCGGATAAATGGTTGTGATGTGATCTCTTGGTCTCCGACCTCGAACTTGATTGTTTCTACCACCTGTCTGCTGGTAATGAGCACAGCTTCAGTCTTGTGCTTAGCTAGCTCCAAGTTCATCATCTCCATCCATTGGTTAATCCGACTAAATGTGATATCGAAGGCCAGGTTTATCTCCTCCAGATGTTTCGCCACTATTATAACAGCTACATCATCGGCATATGCAACCAACTTGACCTCTGATGGCAACGCGATTCTCAGGAGTCCATCGTACATGATGTTCCATAGAAGTGGTCCAAGAACTGAACCTTGTGGTACTCCTCCAGTGATATCGTACTCTTTCGGGCCATTTTTTGTGTCATACTGTAGCACCCTATTCGAAAAGTAGCTTGCTACCATGTGAAGCAGGTATTCTGGTACTTTTTTGTCTTCGAGAGCTCGCATAATGCAGTCCCAGTTGGCGGAGTTAAAAGCATTCTTGATGTCCAAAGCAGCCACCAAACAATACTTTTTCTTACCACCTTTCCATCTTTTTCCGGCGATTGCCTCCTTGGCTGTATTGACGACCAAGTTGATTGCATCAAGTGTTGCTCGTCCTTTCCGGAATCCATATTGGTTATCTGCTAGAAGTGGATCGACCACAGCTTCTATCCTTTGATGAATTATGCGCTCTAATATTTTACCTGCCGTATCTAACATACAGAGTGGGCGGTAAGATGATGGTTCATCCGGTGGCTTTTTTCCCTTTGGGAGTAGTACTAATCTTTGCTGCTTCCATCTTCTGGGAAAGATTCCTTCTTTGATGCACGACTCGTAGGTCTCTAAGAATAATGCTGGCGCTGCTTTAATAGCTGTTTTTAATGCAATGTTCGGGATTCCATCCAAACCAGGCACCTTATTATTTCCTACACGTTTACATGCCTCCATAAGTTCCTCCTCCGTGACAGGTGGGATGTCTTCGTAGTTGAGCTGCGCTGATAAGTAGGTGAACTCACGTTGCCTAGGGAACAGTTTGAAAACGATCTTCTTAAGGAGCTGCGGGCAAGTAGGAGACGGCATTGGCTGACATTTTAGATGGGTCATGACCACCTTGTACGGCCTACCCCATGGATCTTTTTCTACCTCTTCGACGAGCTCCTTCCAGCAGCGTCTTTTACTCTCTTTGATGGCTTTATTCAGTTCTCGACGGGCTTTTTTGTACTCTGACCTTAGTACTACAGAGTTAGGCTGTCGATAGCCCCGCTGGGATAATCTTCTTTTCCTTAAACACTCTTTTCGGAGTGCGCTGATGGTATCGTTCCACCAGTGCACCGCCAGTCGTTGATTCATGTCACGTTTCCGAGGCATGGTAGCATCACAAGCCTGGGAGACTCTTCTCATCAGTTCCTTTGTCTTCTCTTCAGCACTGCCAGTGGCGATCAGATCGTTGTCTAATGCCACTACAAAGGCATCTGGATCAAAAGATTTAACTTTCCATCCAACTGAATTAGTTCGTCTAGTTGCTTGTCGAGGGTGATGGCCAGTTGATACTTCCCATAGTATTGCACTATGGTCGCTGGCGGTATAGATGTTCATAACTGCCCAAGAGTAGCTTCTTCTTACTAAGCTGCTGCTGACGAATGTAAGGTCTACTATCGAACTAGCCCCTCCTTTAGTATATGTTGGTGTGTCACCGTTGTTGAGAAGGACTACATCCAGTGTCGCCATTGCTTCCAATAGTGCTTTTCCACGTGGGTTAGTAAGCTTGCTGCCCCAGTCTACTGCCCAAGAATTGAAGTCTCCAGCTATTGCTATGGGGTAATACTGCTTTGCATCATCGGTCAGTCGGTCCAAGAAATCCGTGAAATCAGTGATGGATAGGCTAGGAGGTGCATAGCAGCTGTAGACGCGGACGCCATCTATTGATACTGCCACAAAGCCAGCATTGCTATTATTGACTGCACTTTGGAAAGGGAGCTTACCACAGGACCAAATGGCAGCTTTAGTGGTGCTGTCAGTTTCCCAGGCTTGGGTGCTGAGGTGTCTGTATGGCTCTGCTATCAGCACTAAATCTATCTCTTCTTCGCGCACTGTCTGCACGAGCAGGTCATGCGCAGCCTCACAATGGTTAAGGTTTAGCTGCAGTATCCTCATGTCCATTTATTCATCATCTTCTTGAGTGCCTCTCTGTGTGTGTGTGTGTGTGTGTGTGTGTGTGTGTGTGTGTGTGTGTGTGTGTGTGTGTGTGTGTGTGTGTGTGTGTGTGTGTGTGTGTGTGTGTGTGTGTGTGTGTGTGTGTGTGTGTGTGTGTGTGTGTGTGTGTGTGTGTGTGTGTGTGTGTGTGTGTGTGTGTGTGTGTGTGTGTGTGTGTGTGTGTGTGTGTGTGTGTGTGTGTGTGTGTGTGTGTGTGTGTGTGTGTGTGTGTGTGTGTGTGTGTGTGTGTGTGTGTGTGTGTGTGTGTGTGTGTGTGTGTGTGTGTGTGTGTGTGTGTGTGTGTGTGTGTGTGTGTGTGTGTGTGTGTGTGTGTGTGTGTGTGTGTGTGTGTGTGTGTGTGTGTGTGTGTGTGTGTGTGTGTGTGTGGCGGGAAATGTTAGGATTTGTTATGAACGAAATAAGTTTCTACAGGACTGTCGACTATCCAAGCCAGGAATAACTCGAATAGCCTTTTTTGAAGACGAAATACGAATAACATTCTTTTGTTCTCGCATCCCCATATCGGCACTGCATACACCAAGTGACGGTAGAGTGAGCAATAGTAAGCATCCATCAAAACATCTACTTTTGCGATACTAGAGAGATGTCTTAAAAGAAATACTGATGAACTCACTCACCTTTATAGGATATAATAGGCTAAAATAATAATTGGAACGATTTGGACGAAGCAAATAATGTTTCATTGTAGTTCCAGGCAAAGCTATCCTAGGAACAGCTGAGAGGCTGCAAGAGACAAGCAGGGGGAAAGTTGTTCCCTTATCCGGAGTAGAAAGTTGGGACTACTCGGCCACTGGTTAACTTATAATGAACAAACAACTCGATTGACTGGAGTCTTTCGTTTCCGTACTGTTCATTGTACTTTGTGTGTATTTTTAATTCAGTTTCTTTTCATTTTTTCAAAGCACAATTTTCATATATGTACTTCTTATTTTGTTACTTTTGTATGATACGATTTTTGTAATGTTTATTCGATGGTTTTTCACGTATACACCCTATGCAAAGCTTTGGTAACAACTTTCAACCACTTGGTAAATTTTAAAATATTAAATGTTCATTTTATATTATATTTGGTTAATACAATGAGTAATGATACTCTATATATACTCTATATATAGATATTATGAAGATAATTAAAAAAAACATTGTCTATGACTTTTTCTTTACTCTAATACTTTGGAATAACGCAGGATTATGCTAGAATTCAACTTAACAGAATGTAGAATTATGTTTTGCTCATAAAAAATTAAAAGCGACGAAAAACACCAATATGTAAGTAGTAATAGTTTCAGAAAACAATTTGTTCTTGGTTACCTTAAATAAAAAATATAATAGGTCAGTAAACAATTTTATACAGTACAAGTAAACGTCGCATAACACAAATTTATTAAAATACTGTATAAGCACAAAATCCACAAATATATTACAATATAAGTACAAAATGCACAAATATTATGGTGATCGATTTCGGTGAACCACGCTCACTGAAATCAACCACCGTAATATTTGTCCATTTTGTGCTTAAATTGTAATCAATTTGTGTTGTTTGACATTTACTTGTACTGTATATGCACCAACACGTATTAAGCTAATTAAAAAACTATTTTTAAACAATTTCAACGAATCACAATAATCATGACAGTAATTTTATTAATGGGTATAAAGATGGGCTATCAGTTTGTATGCGAAATTGTATCATGTACTTTGTACTTATACAGTCAACGTTAACCGATTTCCTTACCTGTAGAATTATACAATAATATAAATCACTAGCACCATCGTACAGGGTTTACGTTGATTTACATTTTGCTCATTGCACTCAGTATTAAAAAACATGTACCTACGGGCATCTGTATAGCAAAAGTGCGTTTTCACGGTACACTTAGGAAATAAGACAGTAGGTAAAACGTTCATTTCATATGGTGTCACAAGAGTAAAATAGCAATAACAAACCCAAAAACACTGTTATAATTCCCATAGTTTACGACTCCAGCTGATAGGTGGTAAATAACTTGCCTACTATTTAGCTGAATTCTTCCATTCCATTGTTAGATTTAGTTACCAGTATTTTAGCGTATAATCAAACCAGGCGATTTTGCTCATGTGACGTCACAGTCTACTGTGCAGCCTCGTCATGATATCTACTGTCTTTTCTAGTTACGATGGTTGTGGTTAGGTTTGGTCTGATATTTACTTCATAACTATGTTAGTTGTTTACTCATTCCAACAGCTGATTAATAAATATTTGGTTTTTTGTGGAAAGTGGACTTTTGTAAAGTAAATAAGTAAATTTCGTATAAATTGGGTTTGATGTATGTGTATCCCAAAACCTTTTTTTATTTTATTTATTTTTTCTTTATTTTTTATTTATTTATTTTTTTTTTTTCTGAAGGATGAAGGTACAGTAAAAATAATTCAAAGCCCGCAATCGTAGCATAGTTGTGATGTTTCTAAAAACATATTGATGGTTTCCTGACAAAATATAAAATCTGTACATACAAACTTATGTGTGAAGCTATTTTATAAAACTGCCTAACATATTATCTGAAGTTTTCATCATATTATTAAAGAAAACTATACTTTAAACTAAAATCCTATTCCGATTATTTTTTTTAATTGTAATCACACTCTTTAGTGTTTTCAGCGTAATATATTTAATCCATATAAAATAGGTTATTCCGTCTTGCTAATAATAATTGTAAAAGCAACAAACTTTAATAATAAGTAAATTAAATAAAATATTATAATAAATGTATGTATTATATTATTGCGTGTTTTATAGTCACCATTGAACAATTACGTTTGTAGTCTGCAAAATGAAACTAGATATAAATTCTTCAACAATTCATTAGAAAATAAAATTCGTGTTAAGCAGCTCATTTCACAAAATTATTAGTTGTACGCCTCACTAAGCACAAACGATAATCTATTAACTCGTGGAAATACAGATAGCCGTTAGGTAAATTAGATAAATTTGTTAATATTTAATCAAAATACTTCATTTTGTTTTTCCAATATCTATTGCTTCATTGACTTGTTGCTTGATACCTTATGAATAATATTTGGCCAATAACGTTGCAACTATTAAATGAAACTTATTCACTGTAAACTTGATATAGTATGGTAAATTAATTATATATAGTAAGTTTTTAATCATTAAAGAAACTACAGCTTGATTCTGAACTGATTAGCTATGATAAGCAAATACGTTTATTTCATATACACTTTAAATTAAGTTAGTTTTAAAAGAGATAATTTTATATAAAATATTTTCATTTAAGAAATGACTGTTAATTGGGACCAAGCGGGTGATCTATCGCCCGCAAGTACTATGCGAAAACGACCGTGCGGGCGATTCATCGCCCGCCGAGATATATGCGAAAAGGACCGCGCGGGCGATCCGTCGCCCGCTCAAAGTTTTTAATATATTTTATGTTACAGAGGTTAATGTTTATCAAAGTAACTGGTATATATGTTTAGTAATAAGTTCAGAATATTGTGAATCATTCGTGATTGCTGTTGGTAACACTGTTTGTAGTGTTGGAGGGAAATGAAAACAATAATACAACTGCGTCATAAGTTACAGTCGTGTTGAGTCGTCTGCCTGGCGTTTGTTTATATGCGAATGCTTACTGTGATTCTTTCGTTATTATTAGGGTTTGAGTAAAACGTTGTGTTTTCTTAGTAAATTGAGTTGTGTAGAACAAGTTTAGTGTTTGTTTGAAGTGATATTTTGTGTGACACTCAACAATGGAGCGAGAAAACCTTAGGACTAGTGAGTTAGATAGGGAACTGGCAATGTCAGATGACTCTGATCAAAGTAACTTTACTTTGTCTGATATTTTTGGTGACGATTCTGATTCCGATCCACATTACATCCCTGATCAGTCTACTTCTGTTTACAATTTGTCTTCAACCGACAGTGAAAATGAGGTAAGGAGTCAGACTAGGCCTAGAAATCAGCAGAGAAGGAGGCCTGTACCTAGGCCTAATAACAGTAGGCAAGTTTTGAGTGATTCTGATGCTGATGAGAACGAATGGGATGATGTCGAAAATGAGAGTGAGTGGGAAGATGTCAATGAATCAAACCCTCCTAATATTGATTTTGACTTTGAATTTCATGAAATCCCTGGGCCTAAACACATCCCCTCTCGAGCCACTAAGCCGTTAGATTTTTTCAATCTGATTTTTACGGAATCTCTTCTAAACATGTTTGTAAGAGAGACGAATAGGTATGCTGAGCAAACACTAGCTGACCCAACAAAAAACATATCACCTGGCAGTCGTCTTCAGAATTGGGTGCAAGTAACCAGCAAAGAAATGATGGCTTTTATAATTGTAATTTTCAATATGGGATTGAATGTCAAGCCTACCCTAAAATCCTACTGGACAAAAAATGACTCCCAACATTTCCCATGGTTTGGCCAAATGTTTTCCCGGCGTCGATTCGAAAACATTTTATCTTTTTTTCATATGGTTGACAACACTAAATTGCCCATGGCTAACGAACCGGGTTATGACCCTTGCCAAAAATTTCAACCCTTGCTAGACCACTGTAATTACATTTTCCAACACTTTTACATTGCCAACCAACAGTTGTCTATCGATGAAACTCTGATAGGAACCAAAAACCAGACAAGTTTGATGCAATATCTACCCAAAAAACAGCATCACCGCTGGGGTATTAAGTTTTGGGTTATTTGCGATGCTGTTACTAAATACTGCCTAAAACTGTTTTGTTACAAGGGGGCGAAGTCAGATGAGGATAAAGATGACATAAAAAAGTTTGGTCTGGCTTATACAGTGGTAAAAAAACTTATTTCTGCTTGCAACTACCTAAAAAAAGGTTATCATATCTTCATGGACAACTTTTTTTCTAGCATACCGTTGGTTAGATGGCTTTATTCAGAAAATACTTTTGCCACTGGAACTATAAGAAAAAATAGGAAAGGGCTCCCAAAAGAATTTGTTAAAAATAAGTTTTCAGTTGGAGAAAAACTTTACAAAAGAAAGGATAATGTTGTTCTATTGGCCTACAGGGAAAAAAAATCACAGAAAGGACCTGTTCTACTTATCTCATCAAAAAGTAAAATACAGAATGTGTCAGTCACTGTTAAACGTCGTGGGAGAATTACTACCAAAGATAAACCAGCTATGATAGCTGATTATAACAACCACATGGGTGGTATTGATACCCTAGATATGATGTTATATTCATATCTGGATGAGCGTAGAACCACAAAGTACTGGAAAAAAGTAACATTTAACCTGTTTTCCCGGATGTTAATAAATTGTTATATATTATATAAAGCTACTTGTGAGAAGAATCAAACAAAAATTCTTGATAGGTACCAATTTATGGTAACAATTATTCAAGAAGTTGGTGATGATTGGAAAAAACAACGAAATGGAGGGGCTGGTGACAGAAACGAAACTTTACCTACAAGAGAACTAATAAAATTGCCAGAAAAAAAGGAAAAGACCTGTTGGGTATGTTCGGATAAAGGAGAACATACAGAAGCAACTAGAAAAAGGAAGAGATCAAGGACTGTATGTTCAAGATGCGATGAAGGGTGCCATTACCAGTGCTTTTCTAAGCATCGGTGCCGCGTGTAAAGCATAAAAATTCAAAAAAACTTGTAAATAGTATGTGTAAATATTTGTTCTAAGTGTTATTGTGTAATTTAGACTGTTCTCCAGTGACCAGAATCCAGCTTTGAGTGAGTACCTAATCATTTACTGCATGTTAGTTGTATACTTTATATTTTAGCAAAAAACCCGTAGTTTACAGTATTTTATATATTTATTTATTTCTCAAGTAAATTTTACTGTACATAAATAAAACTTTGCACTTTATCAGAAAACTATGTTCCAAACATAATGAGCAGGTTTCCACAGTAAAAATATTTCTAGTTTCAGAGCTATAGTACAATAGATTTGTAAATATAAAGATATAAAAATATATTTCTATTTATTTTTATTTTTTAAATTTTTTTTATGTGTGTATATGAAATTACTTTATGCTAGTACTGTAGTACATTGCTTTGCCTAAAAAATGACACTAAAATCATGTCTCTATCTTTATTGAAAGTTATTTTCTAAAGAGTTTCCCGAAATCCTACAAAATGCCCTTTTGAGGGACGGTCTTTTTCAGCTGGTGCTATGTTATATCACTGATAAAAAAAAAATGTCACACAAAAAATGCCCATAAAATTAATGGTCCTAAAAGGGTTAAAATAAAAACATTATAAATTGTATTTTATCTAAATAGTGTAAAATTATAAAAGATAAGAATCCTGCATACTAAGTAGTGAAAGAGAGGGTGGAAACATAGACCAGGTGACGTTGGAAATTGATTTGAGATTTGTGTTTAGAGGAGAGGGATTAGAAGTTTTTTTTTTTTTTTTTTTTTTTTTTTTTTTTTTGAGTGGTTGATGTTTAAAGGTAGAAGACAATTAGGTGTGTGGTGATTGATGCAGGTCAGTAAAAACTGGTTAAGGAGAGAGCTTGACATGTGCAATTATGGTTGGTGTGTCTGGATAAATAGCAGCGTAAGATTTATAAGTGTTATATATAGATCACCACCGTAATTAGGATTTATAATGAATGTGGTAATTGTTGAAAAGTGTTCAGAGGTGATTGTAAGAATTCAAATTTAAAAAGTTTAATTTTTATTAATTTTTTTTCAAATTAATTGTGAAGTGATAGTTGAGGCCAGAGAATACTTGTTGGGTAAAAACTTTTTTATATACACAAATGATATATATATTTCTCATGTCAGTGGTAAATTGTGTTTTTTTATCGTCATGCTGTTTTGGAGTTCAGTTGTATAGTTCCATTTTACAGCCCTCTCTCTCTATGCGGTGACTACCTGGTATTCTCTCTCTACATAACAACCATAAATCTTACCCTTCTACTTATTCAGACACCAAACATTTTATCATAAGGAAATACCAATACAAATATACAAAAGACTCACACTTACCTCAATCTCTATCCTTAAAAAAGTGTTACATTAATCACACACTCACATACACACACGCGCACACCTAATTGGCTCAAAACTTTCACCTCCTTCTAAACATCTGGAACTCAAACAAAACCCACTCTCTATCTCTCTCTAATCTCTAATCACTAATCTCAAATCTTTTTTAAAAAAAACCCTCTAATCCCTTTCCTCTAAACACAAATCACTACACCTGGTCTATGTTTCCCCCTTTTCTTTCACTACTATACTGTGTATTATTTCTGGGATATTATAATGTTTATTTTATTTTTGGCATCACAGATATGCCAAAATGACAGGTATATTTTGCAGCTTTGTGTATTATCAACATGTGCCATTTTCTTTACAACTGATATTTTCTCTTATGACATACTTTATATTTGCAAATAATACCTAAACATAAATTAAATACCTAAACATGTTTAACGTTAGCTTATTATAGTAATTTTATTGTGTGCAATTTTCATCCATTACTACTGTACACGTATGGGTGAGTAGGTGTTGATTTATAATGACAAAGCAAAACAATTAATTTTTTACAACGATGAATATGTACTACTGTACGTATATGGGTGGGTCAGTATTACTGTACGTGTATAGGTGGGCGGGAGAGTCAGTATCACTGTACGTGTATGGGTGGGCGGGTGGGTCAGTACCATTGTACGTGTATGGGTGGGTGGGTGGGTCATTACCACTGTACGTGTATGTTTTGTAGCTAAGCACTCACAACGAAACCTTCCGGACAGTATATGAAACATCATTGACAAGCTAATGTTCAGTAATACATATGACGTTATTTAAATGAATTATAGTATTGACCCACCCTCCTATAGTACAAGATTGGTAACTTATTACAGTATAAGTACAACATTGAATTAATATGAAAGTGATCAATTTGATTTGTTAAGCTTAAGCCTTATATGTTAAATGGATTTGACAAGGGAACAAATATGCTAATATTGGTTTATGTTTAATATATTATAAAACCATATTATGTTGGAGCATTTATATAGATAATTTATATAAATATATATTGTTGGAATTCAGTTTATAAAATAACTGAAATAACATAATTAAATAAATATGATACGAACGACAATGATATAATTGTGTGAATCTCAATCACACACTGGATCCAGGAATAATTTTGTACGTTTTAGGCTACCTCAAAACATAGTTATTTTAGTAAGCTTTACTGTAAGTGTATAAGGAACATAGAGAGTATTGTTTGAAGACAATTATTTAAAACAACAATGAGTTTGCTGATATCACTTAACAGTAAATATTTGGATCGGAGAAGAGCAAACAATGAAGGGGATAATGGGTTTATAATGAACAAAGAGGAGCTTTGCTGTGATTTATTAGTTGAAAGACTGTAACGTAAATATCGTATATTTGATCACGAGGCCAATGTTAGTGTTCCAAAGAGCATTAAACAGAATATCTCACGTGCTTTTGCTTTTATGTTTAATGATATACGACATTATCCATAAAATGTATTAAAGCCTAATTTATACAGCATAAATTAAACATCATAATTACTATTTTTAAATTGCACTCAGCTAATTCTCACGGACGTGGTGGTTAATAGGTATATATCGTGGAATTGGAGAAGGCATATTAGTAACTGAAATAATAGGAGTAAATTGACGAGTTGACTATATTTAATTAATGATAATGTTTACTGTTAATAATGAAAATAACACACAAAACTAACTGGATAATTTAACAGAGAAGAAAGAATCAAAGTTTTAATCTAATAGTGTGATGATTGAGTGTCAAGCTATTTAGTCGATTAGTTATTTCTCCAGTATGCCACCCACGCCTGTTGCAGAGCCAGCACCTTGTTAGTCTCTTCCTCATTTCCCCCAAATCCTCAAGGATCTAAAATATATTAAATATGACTAAAGATATAAAAATATGTATGCTTACATTAGTTATAATATACTGTATTTTAAACTACCATATGAGGCGTTCACTGCGGCAATAAGCGACCTCTGTTTATTTTTTACCGTGATAATAGTGATAATCAAATATTGTTTTATATAAGTCTACCTTAACAACGGATGTGACCGTAAGAGTAAAAATATCATCACACATTCGGGTAGTAACTAAAGGCAAGACCAGAAATTATTACTTCGTTTATAGTTATATTCAGTAATCATGTTGTATTGTATTGTGCCATATTTAATTAGTAATTATTATTAATTAAAGTCGTGACAGTAAAAATAACGTCATGTTTATAGATAATATAATGCGCAGAGAGAATCGTTAAGTATTATTTACTGAATAAACGTATTAATATTTGGTCATAATACAATTTTTAAAATATAATTGTTTTATTTGTGTGAAATCACATCAAATGCATTCTGAAGAACGTAAAAACAAACAATATACTGTACAATCACATGAACTGAATCAACAAAACTGAGTTCCCATAGAAATACATCCAACAAACAACATTCAATGTTATAAAGCAACAATAAAAATTTCTTGTTGCAGGAAATGTATTTTATTATTTAATTATAATTTTTTAACGCATAACAATATGTAAGCATTTGTTTGGCTTATTCTAGTTAAAAATGTATATTTTCAATTTTGTTTTATAAATTTATACAAATTATTGTACAAACTAAATTGTGTACATATATTATAAAGTGTACAAATCATTTAATTTCGTTAGTATTAATCTATAGATTATTTATTTTTTAAATAAATACAGGTATGCGTTTAAAGTAATATATTCATCTATTATTTTATACACAGTTTTTTCTCATCAACCTATACCTGTTTTAAACAATGTCCAAAAATAATAACGTTATTCAAGTGTTTTAGTTGATAAATAAACTATTTACAATTTTATAATAATAATAATAATTACTTTAATGTACGAATATTATTTTACGTACAAAAGACGAACTTAGGACTAAAAATTGTTCTCTTACATTTAATCTCTATGGTATAGCATAGGAATATATAACGAAGCCTAATTTTAATAAACGGGTAATTCTACATCTAAACCTATAATGATGTAACTGAACAATTATACGAAAGAAATGTTAAATTAGATATCAAATAAAAATCCTTAGTAAATTGAAATGTATCCATTTTCCCAATTTGGACCCTAACCCCGGACCCCCATCCCAGCTTAGATTATTTCGTTCCACAAAAAATCTTTCAATGCGCTGTGAACCGAACTCGATTGTTACAACTCTTTAAATCTGAGACAGTGTATTATATACTCTGCGGGCAGTAACCAAAACGGAATTAATGTAGAAAGACGTTATATGAATGGTATATGTAATATTCAAGAAACTGTGCGTGTCTCCTTCGCACTAATTGATGAGTTGAAATGAAAGTTATTTGGAACCTTCATTAAGTGCTAAAAATAAAATATCTAACATTTGTATAAATCTAAGATCAGCCAAGTTGAGAATGACATGTTGAATATAATATTATGGGATATGATTGATTTTTTTTTGATGATGATAGTGATAGGTTTTTTTTTTTTTTTTGTTTTTTTTAATCTATGTTAAATACATTTTTACAAATCTATAGTTTGCTGGCCAAAGTCCATTTGACTAAATTTCAAGTATAATGGTTAGTAAGTGTTATTAATTCATGCAAAGAACTAATACTACAGTGGGCTTGGATCCGAAAATCACCAGCCTACATGCGATTTTGGTGAAGACTAGAACTAAAATCATAACGTTAATATAGTGAGACTGACCCCTTGAGGTACACCAGATGGAACCAATAATTTAAGTGTCAATGCCATTTCACCAAAACGCACACACCGCTAACGATCAGAATCCATATATATCAGAATAATATATGCATAATACGTAAAATAATGAAAAAAAACTGTTAAGTAATACAAAATGTAACACTGTATTTATAATGTGTTTTTCTGTAAAATAGTATTTCAGCTCTTAATTCAGTTTGTATATCGATTGTAAAGGAGACTTGATTAATAAAAATAACTGTTTTCTTTTACTTCAGAGACAGTTACCACATTTTTACCGAAGTAATGTTATGACCTTGGTCGTAGATTCTTGGTAGAGTATTTCATACATAATTTTATACAATGGTTCTTATTATTATTCAATTTTTCAAAATTCGCTCTGTGTTCGCAGTGATGTAACCCAGCTACTTGGGGACAAAGTGTTTGGGAGATTGTAGGCGATAGGTTGGATGCTCGGTCTCTTAATACCGACATGGCGTCCGCTCAATGGTTGCTATCAGTGTGGACACTACTAGAGAAGTCTGGGATGTCCATGTTGGGTGGTAACCATTGTGCGGGGGAGATAACTGAGTATCAGGCTTGTCAATTAGCTGAAAATCAGACCAGCACTACGTGGTTCGGATTCCACGTAGTGTCCCTTGGCCGTTGGGCTATTAATAAATTGCCCTTTCTGAGTAACAGTTGAACTCAGTTAGTAACCAGACTACACTCATTCACACTCAGCCTACACTTATATCATCATTCATATTCGCCTTAATACGCACAACGTTGTATTGGCGTCTCATATGTAAGAATATATGTCACCTAAAATGAATTTTATAAATGGTTATTCTTGGAAAATGATATTCTAACATTCACACAATATTAAGGCCTAGTACTGATTACCTGTTTCCACAAACTTAACAAGAATGCAGCTTTGGATATTTTATACAAAACCGTCCAATCTAATGCATCAACATTTCATATAATTTTTTACTCAAAATCGTTAAGAAATACATTGAAAATTTCAGATATTTAACATTTAAGAGCAACATTATTTCCAAAAATACTTAATGTTTTTCTAAAACCAACTGTTGGCCCACTAAAACAGTTCTTCACCTACCAAAATACATTTCAATTGCTAGGATACGATCATTATTACGGACCAAATCGAGTAAATAGAAATCCATTTTTAAGGACTTCCTGAAGCGGAACGGTTTTCTAATAAATAAATTTAAAGAAATGTGATGTATGTTTTTTAC
Organism: Stictocephala bisonia; assembly: GCA_035578905.1. Taxonomy (NCBI): domain Eukaryota; kingdom Metazoa; phylum Arthropoda; class Insecta; order Hemiptera; family Membracidae; genus Stictocephala; species Stictocephala bisonia. Next base: position 86,168 of record JAQJVL010002113.1, read on the forward strand.
GTGCAATCTAAACAGTTAATGTTATAACAAATGTTATTTACTATTTTATCATCAGTAGACTATATGTTTATTTGTATGTGTTCATCAAAGAGAGCTCATCCTTACACCAATAATAACAGTCTGATTTGCAGAAGGTTGGTTACTTGTGAATTCCAGACGTGTCCTTCCAACTGTTTGCCTCCACTTATACTGCCGTAGTGCTCAGGTGGGCTTACTGCAGTAAAACTCAATCCAAGTTCTACGGAGGTTATGTGTTGTTACGTTTGTTAATTTTTCTTTATAATTAACATTTATTTTTAAATATACCAATATTATTAATATACAGTACCCCAATATACAAATTATTACAACAAATTTAAATTTAGATTTTACTTATCTAGAATTACTGCAAAAGGCTATAACTTTTACTTATTTTTACAGATATATTCAAATCCATTACTATTAATTTAAAAATTCTTAAACATATACAAATATATAAAATGACCTCCATAAAAATATAAATATGTTTAAATAGTTAGTACTTTTAAAAATTACATTTGAAATATATTTAATTTAAAGTATAAAAGTGTTTAGATTTTCATCTAAAGAAATTACTGTGACATTTTAAATATTTTATAAACGCGTAAAAGTTTTTTTATTTGTTTTTTATTGATTATCATTAATTTTGTAATTAGATGATTTATATTCATTTATTAAATAAATATTCCAATGAATTGTGCATATCCGAGTAAATGCATGTTTTACGTAAATGAGTTGGTTTCCAAATATCTAATTGTTATTTTAAATACAATATTATAAATAGGTTAAATACTGTGATTCAAAAACAAAACAAAAAATTATATGAAATAAGTACATAATGGAAAAGGTTTTTACGTTAATAATATCAGAATTAATTCCTAACAGTACCGTTTTCATACCAAAGCAATTCATATATCTCTTTTTAAATACTAATTTTACAGCGCAAGTATCAACGTATAAATACGCCGACAATACACTCGTTAGGGAAGAAACACAATAAGAGTAATTGCATCAGTTTGGAGAAGGATATAGTTATACTTTAATTCAATCTCCCGATTTGACTTGAACACGTTTAGTGGCATTCGAGCGTAGCTTTGGCGTGGGGTGTTGCCTGCGTTTGACAGAATCTTATTGAACTCTCCGAGTAGTGCCTCCTGACGTCTTATCTCTGGAGGTGCTATATTGCACAGCACTGGGAGCCAAGGAAGTGGAGTTGACATGAGAGTGCCTCTAATAGCTCTCATGACCCTATTAAGTTGGACATCGACCACTGTAGTATGGACACTATTTAGCCATATGGAGGCACTTTATTCAGCAGCTGAATAGACCAGTAACAAAGCAGTTGTACGCAGGACGTGTTTTGGCTCCCCGGGTTATCCCGGCAATATGATGTAATTCATTTACCTCTAGTTTTAATTTTAGGAGCAGTTTTTTTTTTTTAGATTGCTTTAAAATGTCAGCGATTGATCTAACGTTACTGTGGATGATCATTATGATGGAGTTTTACACCATTTAGGAAGATCTTCAGTTTTCGATTAGCCAGTCTGTTACTTAAGTGGAAGAAAGCTACTTTGGTTTTTGATGGGTTAGGATTTAGCTTCCAGGTTCTAAAATATTTTTAAAGGGCTGCAAGAATACTTGTGTTTCTTCAGTAGTCATGATGTTCTCATGCTGGTAAGCTAAAGCTATATCATCCGCATATATAAAATTTTTAGACTTTGTGATTGGTATGTCAGCGTGCTCCATACAGTGTGCTCCATATAGTGTGCACCATACAGTGTGCACCATACAGTGTGCTCCATACAGTGTGCACCATACAGTGTGCTCCCTACAGTGTGCACCATACAGTGTGCACCATACAGTGTGCACTATACAGTGTGCTCCATACAGTGTGCACCATACAGTGTGCTCCATACAGTGTGCTCCATACAGTGTGCATCATACAGTGTGCACCATACAGTATGCTCCATACAGTGTGCACCATACATTGTGCGCCATACAGTGTGCTCCATACAGTGTGCTCCATACAGTGTACACCATACAGTGTGCTCCATACAGTGTGCACCATACAGTGTGCGCCATACAGTTTGCTCCATACAGTGTGCACCATACAGTGTGCGCCATACAGTGTGCTCCATACAATGTGCACCATACAGTGTGCACTATACAGTGTGCTCCATACAGTGTGCACCATACAGTGTGCTCCATACAGTGTGCTCCATACAGTGTGCGCCATACAGTGTGCTCCATACAGTGTGCACCATACAGTGTGCTCCATACAGTGTGTACCATACAGTGTGCACCCTACAGTGTGTACCATACAGTGTGCACCATACAGTGTGTACCATACAGTGTGCACCATACAGTGTGCTCCATACAGTGTGCGCCATATAGTGTGCTCCATACAGTTTGCATCATACAGTGTGCTCCATACAGTGTGCTCCATACAGTGTGCATTATACAGTGTGCTCCATACAGTGTGATCCATACAGTGTGCACCATACAGTGTGCTCCATACAGTGTACACCATACAGTGTGCACCATACAGTGTGCACCATAAAGTGTGCTCCATACAGTGTGCACCATACAGTGTGTCCCATACAGTGTGCTCCATACAGTGTGCACCATACAGTGTGCACCATACAGTGTGCACCATACAGTGTGCACCATATAGTGTGCTCCATACAGTGTGCTCCATACAGTGTGCTCCATACAGTGTGCACCATACAGTGTGCACCATACAGTGTGCTCCATACAGTGTGCTACTTTTAATATTCTGAATGCTTGAATGTAAGAGGCAAAGGCGTTGCTATGTTTCAATTGGCTTACATCGTCATGCCATTGGTTTTAGCTTTCCAGTTCCACGTTGTTCCAGCATTTGCTGTAAGAGCACTCTAAAGTCAAGTAGAGATATTTAATAAATAAAAAATAAATGTTTAGACCGTAATTAGACTCGTACTTACTCTAAGGGTAATATTGTAGGCATAATTAGACAGAATGAGTTCCAGCATATACACATAACTTTTAAATTAACAATTGTTTTACCATATGAGGGCTGATAAGCTAACTATGGGTATTTTATATATATATATACATGTATATATATATATATATATATACATGTATATAAAATACATTCCATCACTGTTACATATGGCTTGTTATCTGATACTCAGGTTCTATCCCGGTTTTGAACTCAAAACAATCGTTGATCAAACGGCAGTGCTGTGTTTTGCATGTTTTGTTTTCCTATGTCTTGCCATTGTTACTTTAAACGTTGTTTCAAACAACATGAATGTTCTCATTGAATTAATGTAGTTTTTTGTTGCTGGTACTGTATTGTCTTTTTATTTTTTAATCTGAATGTTCAATGCCTAAGTTTTCAGAAATCGCTCAGTATGTAAAGTCAGTAAAATGAGCTTCGAAAAATATTTAAAAATTATTTCAATTGAGGTTGATTGACATTGTTTTATTTCATAAAATTATATCTCTTCAAATTCAACATGCACATTCGTAGAAATATAACATAGTTGTTTTATATATATATATATATATATATATATATATATATATATATGAATAGCAACGATTCTTTAAATGCTGGTTAATTGATATTATTAAATATGATTGTACTTGAACTAGCTTTAAGGAGGGTAAATGAGTTTTATTTCACAATAAATTGTACATTTCTTTGAGTTTACCGTAAATACTGTAGAAAGATATTTGTTTGATTTTCCTATAATAACTCATGAAAAAGCACTTTATATGTATAACTTTACACCTTGCTAAGTCACCTTATTTTCTTTACTCTTCTCCTTTTCTACACATAAACTGCTAGAAATTAAATAAAGATATGCAAGTTGTTAAAAGTTACTGTTCACAAGTCGAAACTACATGTGTTGCCACGTTCGTAAATGTTTAGTACAAGGCGGTTGCCAGCTAACCCAAAATCAGAATGGGGGGATTCAATTCCGAACGGTACAGTGGGAGGGCGCCACCTCATTAGCTGAAGTCCACTCAGGTTCCCAAATTAGGAAGGGAAAGACCCTGACAGCAATGGTATTTATTGAGAACCACTGATCCGTTCCAGGTTATCTTGTTTTTACAATAACTCATATTAATATGGAGCTTAGTACAACTCCCATAAGTAAACAACAATTGACCTTGATACTTGACCTTGATAAGTATAGAATAGATTTAAAAAATTAATATACAATTCAATTCCTTGTAGGAGTAAAACCAACAATAAATATTTGTAGCTTCAATACTAATAGCTTTCAAAATTAAACAGTAAATATTATTGTAAAAGTAAAGATTTCATTTACTGAGCTAATAATTATAGCATAATTAGCATAAAACAAATTGTAGACCAAGTCATCAGTTGGTAATTCTTAAGAAAATCCAAAGACAACATTACATCTCGTTTGAAATTTAATTAATGGTAGTTGTATAAACAGGCATACTAAATTATTCAAAAACATTCAATAGGTATTTTTGTATTTGCAAATATTAAACCTTAAATTAAATTGTGAAAATCCCAAAAGGAGCGAGTAAACAAATGTTAAAAAGAAATGATTAAATTGAACATTAGAAATAATGTGAACAATCGTAAAACCAGACTGTCAGGGCACGACAGGAATGTAAGTTGGAATTTGGTGATGTTCCAAGTTAAAAGGTTTCTCAGTTTCCATTAAACTAGACGCACAAAACATAAGGTGTAATAGTTGTGAAAAATATAAATTTTGTGCAAATCACAAAATATAGAATTACAGTACATCTCGAGGTTTTATTCTAGTAATCTTGAGTCTGTTCAATCTTGAAGTTAAGTTGAATATTCAAAGTATTAAATTTTGAGGCAAAAAAATTGCACATTTACAAAAAGTATAAGAAAATAGTTTAAATAGGCATATAAAGAGGTTAATCTCACCTTTTCACTAAAATGAGTGATAAAATAATCCTCCGAAGAGTAGAGGGTAACTCGAAGTAGCCAGGGTCTTCACTCTTCAACAACCAAACAGGAACAGCCCGTAAAACCGTCCAAAGATACTAGCAAGCTCATCATGATGGACACGACAGCGATAAGAGTTGAGCAGGTTGAGGTACGTCTGCCGAGAACGGGTTTAAAACGGCAAGGCTCTATGAGCCCAGTAGACGATCAATATGGAATTTTAGGGGTGCCTACAAACATCAGGCGATGATTTGTGCAACATCTATGTCTCAATTATGTGTTTGGACATCCAGCGCGGCTATCGCCGAATGATAAAAATCAATATTATTTGGTTGGCCATACCAAAATATTCCAAGAATAAAATAAGTGAGAGTAAACTGTTACAGTGTAAAATTATTTTTACGGCATTGAAAGCTACAAAACAAAACGCATTTAGGTTCATCTGAATTAAGTTAAATTTTTGTAAACTAGATATACTTGTATTATTTATACTCGTATTTCAATCTTGGTTTTTACTTCACGCAGGTTAAAGGTATAAAGAAGTATAAAAACAAAGAAAATGTTCCATACAGTTAGGTGCATGTTCAACCTATTCGTAAAACATTTTCAATTTAGTTATCCAAAACAGACCTTATACATACACCAATATGTTAGACAGTCTATAATAAAGTTTTTGGAAATATATGATCTCTATTTTTCCAAATTTAACAATATATTAACATTCTAAAATGCATAAAATATATAATAATTTTCCATAATCCAATATATAATATATAAAATATATAAAATATATAATAATCCAATGCAAGCTAAGCATTGGACTTTGAAGTCTCCTTACATTATTTTCTTGTCAGCTACCATTTGTTAATTTCAAAAAGCTGCTATGTAAATTTGGATAAAGATCAAAAAGTAATGACGCCATATTCATTCTTATTCATGGTAGCTGAAAGTATGCAAGTCCTTATGGAAAGGATAAACAGTTTCAATACAGTCATTATCTTCAAAGGATGAAAAGTAACATAGAAAACAAAGATTATAGTAATAGAAAGAGGGAGGAAGGAGTGAATATTAAACTAAAGGGAAACGCAACTGAGTCATTTCGTAGTGTGAATTCAATTCAATTCAACTCAATTCAATTCAATTCAATTTCTTTATTTACACAATTGAACATTATACAGTTTTCTGTGCAAGTCAGTAAATACATAATATAAACAATAAATTTAAAATAAATTAAAGTAAAGTGTAAGTCACAATAATGATTAAAATAAAAATAAAAATCTATGTACATCAATTACCATTAGACATTTCGATCTGCATGCCTCAAAATGGGGCCCCCTCGAGAGCTTCTTGAAGGCTATAAAAAGCTCTCCCGATCAAGTAGTCTTTTAAAATAGTTTTAAATGATTTTAAGCAATTTTGGGTTTTTATATGATGTGGAAGAGAATTGAATATTTTTGGTCCTAAGTAAAATAGTGAGTTTTTGAACAATGACAATCTAAATTTATTGATTACCAGATTATTTTTGTGTCTTGTGTTATAACAGTGTTCTAAGACAGGAAATTCATTCTTATTTTTAAAAATAAAAACTGCTGAATGATAAATTAGAAGGCAAGTTAAGGTGAGAGTACCACTTGATCGGAAGACCTCCCTACAGCTCTGCGACTGTTGCAATCCCCAGACAACTCTTAGAGCCCTCTTTTGGAGACGGAAAACTCTTTCAAAAGAGGATGCACTACAAAATCCCCAGAAAATTATTCCATAGCACACTCTGGACTCAAACAATCCAACGTAGCCCAGCCTGAGAGTTTCTTGGGAGGCAAATGACGAGAGGCACCTCAGGGCAAATATTGTAGAATTAAGCTGTTTTACCAGATAATTTATGTGAGTGTTCCACTTTAGACTAAAATCAATATGGACCCCTAAAAATCTTGTGGTTAGGATATCTATGATTGATGAAGAAAGTAAATACAATTAAGAATTGCTATGGCAAAAGACATCTATATTTATAAAAGAAGATGTTTGTATGTATATATATATATATATTTGAAGTTTATGCGCTGCCAAACCATCCAACCGATCGCCATGAAACTTTAGGATGTTGTCCTGTATACTCCCGAGATGGTTTCTGTGAAGTTTGATGCAGATCCGTCCACAGGGTTCCACCCCACGGGCTCCTAAAGATCCCATGTTATTCAAATGGAGAATCTGAATTGTTTACAAAAAACATATGACTGTGTGGTTTAATGTAGTTTCACATGCCATAAGCAGATTGAAGTTCTCACAACAACAGTACTGTATATGTTTTGATTTATTGTAGTTCTACATTTCACCTTGAGAGTGTAGCACACACTACTTTTACTTGATCAGGTGATCTGTATTTGGTGTTAACCTTTTTTCCTCGGTAATTACAACATGTGGTGAAACGTAAAAATAAAAAATAAATAATTATTTGTTTTGCAGTTTACTTTTTATGACATGCCTCCTAAAAAATCTAATATTGGTAGAAGAAGCAAAAATGCTCGAATTCTTTCAGCTATTATGTTCTAAATCAAACTCAATATTATGACGGGCGAAGCGGGCGGGTACAGCTAGTATTTAATAAAAATAGAAGTTCATTTTGTGGACAGTTGGATAAGAAAACGAGGAAAGGATTTATTAAATGTTTATTAGGAATATTTTGCTATAAACTAATAAATATACTATACTGAACACCTAGCTCGGCAGTGTTTACGAGGCTAGATCAGCGACTAGTAGAGAGGGTTCTGTGTTTAAATCTGCTAATGAGGTAGGTAATATTAATCATGACATAGGAGTGGAAGAGTTGGTTCTTGATCTGTTAAAAGTAATTAAGAAACTAGTAGCCGGCACGTTGTCCGAGAGGTTGGTCTGTGAAAGTGGAAGGTTTTGGAAATTTTACACAGAAACAAACTTAATGCATAGACACTTTAGTTCAAGCATTAAAGCCAACTGACTTTGCTCCTAGGGTTGAGTTTTTTCACTGGCTATTGTACATAGTAACATTGAGCAGTAAAACTTAAAAAAAAAGATATTGTGAACGTATTTATTTATATTGATTTAACAATGCTACATAACAGATATGAAAGTAAATTTATAACGTAGCATTAATTTAAAAACAAAGCTTTCACGCATTAGAGTATGACAAAAATGAACAAAATTTGGGTTTTAGCACAACAAATGTTACACCTTCAGACACAAATGACAAGAAACTATAGCTATAACATCAAAACTGTTCCACGCTATGGCTCAGCACATATTGGGCGAGAAATCTGATCTGCTTAACTGGAAAGCAGTATATAGAGGGTTTCGATATTTTAAGTGACTGTTCTGACGTGGGAGATCCTGTATAATGGGGAGGTTCGGAAAATTCAAGATCTTATTGAATTCTTTTCGTAGTACCTAATGACGTCTTATTTATGGAGGGGATATATTGCACAGCACCGGGAGCCAAGGTAGTAGATTTGCCATGAGAGTACCACTGATTAAACTCATGGCTCTATTAAGTTGAACAACAATTGCTTTTGTATGTGCGCTATTTAGCCATACGGAAACACTGTATTCAGCAGCTGAATAAACCAGTGACAAAGCAGTAGTGCGCAGGACGAGTGCATTGGCTTCCCAAGTTGTTATAGCAATGTGGTGTACAGTGGAACTTCAATTATCCGAATTCCAACTATCCGAATCGCTGATTATCCGAATTACTTTCAGAATGTCATAAAATAAATCTTACAATTTTAAGTTTTTCAAATTTGTCCTGAAAAAATAATAATAATTAATTAATTAAATAAAACTAAAAGCATACAACAACAAAGAGTAGTGTTTTGAATCCTTAGAAAGATAAACAATATATGTATCACAATAAATAAAACAAAATAAGCCTAAAAAATACTGTAAACTGTAACACCACCTTAAATAACAAATCCAAATTATATCAGGAAACATAATACGGTATTGATAATGTATTGTCTATTCACGCTATTGTCCTACCCTCAAGTGGATACACGACCTGGCTGTCCAAAAACGGAGAAGACAGTCAAACATATAGTGCATATTTAACTAAGATGTTTGGCAAGCAATAACATTAGTTTACAGGATGTTATGTTAATACACATAATAGTATCCTGTAGAATGTAATTAAAATGTAATTAGTTATATAATAAATGCCCTTTCTAATTAAAAATATTGTTTTATATCCCATTTCAACATATATCCATTCAATTATCATGCAGTACTTTAATAAATGGACTGCTTTTGGGCAAAATTGTGATTATCCGAATATTTCATTATCCTAATACGGTCTGGTCCCAATTGATTCGGATAGTTGGAGTTCTACTGTAGTACACTTTCCCTGGTTTTAATTTTAGCTACTGTTTTTTGATCTCAGGTACTGTGGATGATTATTGTAGTGGAGTTTTACACCACTAAGAAATATGTTTAATTTTCGATTAGCTAGTCGATTACTTAGGTGGAAGCAGGCTACTTAGGTTTTTGATGGGTTATGATTCAGTTTCCAGGTTCTAAAATATTCTTCGAGGGTTGCAAGATAGTTTGTGAGTGTTTATTCAGTAGCTGTGCAGTCCTTATGTTAATAAGCTAAAGCAATGTCATCTGCATACATAAACTTTCTTGACTTGGTGATTGGCATGTCAGCAGTACACATGTTAAATAAAATTGGAGCAAGTACGGACCCCTGTGGCAGCCCATCCTTCAGCTGTCTATATGAGCTTTCTACAGGACCGAAAAAAACTTTTATTAGCTAAATTAGCATTGACTCTATAAATTGCTAAAGAAAAGGACAGGGAAGGAGACTGTAGAACTTCAATAACAAATTGTTGTTCCATACTGTGTCATAAGCTGCTGTGAGATTAACAAAAGCTGCAAATGTTTTTACCATGTTTTCAAACCCATTTTCAATAAATGATGTCAGGATCTGGTCACAACAACTTCGGCTAGGGTAAAAACCAGCCTGCTCAACTGGAACATTAGGATCAAGAATGGGTGATTCTGTTGTATAACAGTATTTCCAGCAACTTATAACAAACACTAAGAAGATATATAGGGCGGTAACTTCCCACTCCTTCTGGATATTTTCCAGACTTCAGAACAGCTACTTGTTTTGAACACTTAAATTCTTTAGGAAAATTACCTGTCTCTTATTGTAGACAGTTTGAAGCCATTGTTTCACTTTTCTACCAGCATGCATCAGAAAGTCTGGAAAGATATCGTCAAGACCGGCTGCTTTCTCTGCTGGTATGGTGAAAATCACCCAATATATCTCTTCCTCCGTGAAAGTTTTAGAAAATTCCAGGTGTGCCAATTGGCTCTTTTTAATTTCATTTAGCTTGTAAAGCACATGTTTGTCAGAAGGATGGCGAGTTGACTTTGATAAGCTGACTATCCGTTTAGCTATATTAGCAGTCTTCGGGTAGAGCACCTCTCTTTGATTTGGAGATTTACGAGTAGAGAATTTCCTTAAAAGTGACCACGCTTTTCTAATGCTGAGAAAAAAGTTTATATCTTCAACATTTTCAACCCATTATTCTCTCCTGGGGGTTGATGTTGTTTGCGTCCACAGTAAATCTTTAAAGCTGTACGTATCACTTGGATAGTTCTAAACGAGCAACAAACCTGGTCGTTGAACCGTCACAAATTTGAGATCTTCCAGCTATGGCAGCTACTACACAAAATTAGTATATGTTAAATATGAATTATTAAAAATATCCAGATATTGAGCGTAAATGTTGTATAATCTTACCGTGTCATTATTAATATGACAATTGTAACTTAGATTTGTTCTTGGGTTTGTGGGCGTAAAAAGTAACGTATTTATAGAATTAACCCTAGGAACATTGATACTAATTAACTTTAATAATTGTGGATCATAAAGTTTGCCTCAGATCAGTTTGTAAAGATAAGATAAAATTAGTACGTTCCTTCTCTTAGATAGACTATCAGTATTAAAAAGTTGTAGCAGTTCCTTTTATGATATGACAAACTTTTGTAATGTCCAAACTCCTTATAATATAAAAATCTCAAAGCTTTTTCTGTGTGCTTTCTATTAAGTTCAACAGGTACCCCTTGTGTGGTTGCCAAACTACAACAGCATACTCGCGTTTGGATCTAACGTATGAATTGTAAGGACTGAATGTCCCTAAGAAAATTGTCAGACCTTCAAATGAAACCTAATATAGAATATGCTGAATTACAAACAGAAAGTGCATGGTTAGTGAAAGTGAACTTTGAATCAAAAACTATTCCAAGGTCACGAAAATAATTGTTACCCTCCAAAGTGTGTTCATGCATTTTGTAATTAAATGTAAATACATTTCTATATATTTTTTTAAAAGTCATAACACAACTTCTTTTACATTTAAATTTTAATTTTTTTTACCAATACTAGCAAAGAATCGATGTCCTCTTGTAGCTTCCTACAATTTGACGCAGAACGTACTTTCCGGGAAATCTTGATGTCATCAGCATATAAAAGAATGTTACTATTGTGTATGTCGTGATTAAAGTCATTTATAAAAATACTGATACTTAGGGGGCTCAAATTAGAACCCTGGGGAACACCATATTTCACAATAAACCTTCAAATTTCAAACAAATACGAGGGAAAAATTTAATAAATTTATCAGACAAACCATAGAAATTATGTTTTTAAAGTAAAAAGAGGTGATTAACTTTTTCAAATGCTTTTTTCAAAATCAGTGTAAATTACATTACGTGTATGGGTGGGCGGGTGGGTCAATACCACTGTACGTCTATCCTGAATGTTACTATTAAAAGATGATGTGTAAAGTTGTAAAAACTTTATTAAATTAGTCTGAATTGATCTTGCAGGAAAAGATCCATGCTGAAATGGACTTGTGTACTTTTTGACATGTAAAAAGAGTTTATTGTAAATAATTGTCTCAAGTACCTTTGCTGGTGGTGGTAGTATGGTGATTGGTCTATGATTATTCAAAATAGTTTCACTACCTTTTTGGGATCGCAACCTACTCATGCTCTTTTCCGTTCAGAAGGAAATGTACCAGACTTGAACGATAAATTAAATAAGAATTACAAATGTTAGACAAACCATTCAGAACATCCCTTATAACTATAAGGTGGTATGCCATCAGGACCTAATGATTTGCTTGTTTTTAATGCTTTCAAACTTTTTTTATCTCATCACTCGTAACTTCGTTTAACACTAAAGTGTCAATATTGTTCATATTAGGGGTTTTGAATGTTTCATGCAACAGTCTATCGGTGTTAACACTACATTTGTCATAAACGGAGCTAAAATATATTTAGCCAGTGCCTCCGTTATCTGTCATGGGCATTCTACCCCTTATCTTCAAAGCGCATTATAGTCAGACTCTTGTAGGTCGTTCTCATTCCCTGAATCACACCCCAAAAGGACTTTCGATCTCTGCAAATATTACCTTCTATCCCTCTAACATATTTGTTAAAATCTGACCTAATTTGTAGATGGTATTTATCTATTTTTACTAAATAATTGTTTTCCTCAGTCACTCAGTCACACATAAACTATAAACATCTCTTAAAACTAAATCTAATATCCTACCTGATTTGTTCAATACATTATTAAATGAATGTAATTTGTATAACTTAAACGAAAATTTGTAATTGTTTAAAAATCTTATTTCCTAAGCAAATATCATAATTATTACCAGAAATGTACAAATTAAAATAACCCTATTCTTAGAAGTTAGGCTTAAGCGGTCGGTGTCATAACTAGAATCTACATTGTCAACCATTGTCTAGAATCTACATCTACATTGTCCTGGTGACAACCACGTCAAGGTACTATCTACAATATTTACTAGATAACCAGACGTTTTACCCATACAGTCATGTGGCATCCTCAGTGGTTTCTCTGAGACTCTGCCATAGCACTGATTCTCAGAGAAACCACTGAGGATGCCACATCACAGTATGGGCGAAACGTTTGGTTATCTTGTAAATATTTTAGATAGTACCTTGATGTGGATGTCACCGGAAAATGTAGATTCAAATATATTTGTTTTTTTAATTTTAAATATATACAAATCTAGTTTTTTTTTTATTAACATACATTGATAGGGGTGACTTCGGTGAAAAATATACTATTGCTATAAGTACAGAATAATTATTAGATAGATTTACTTTTAACCAACTGTTATCTTCATCAGTTTCTAAACATTGTAATAAAGAGGTTTGATAGTTATTTAAAACTGAAATTAACACCCCTTCTCCCCTACTCATTCCAGTACGTTGAGTGTCCCTGTCTTTTCTAAAAACTGAATACTGAGACAAATATAACTCTGAATTTATTACTCACTCATTTAACCATGTTTCAGTTACAGCTACTACATCATGATTGCCCTCTAACAATCCCAACCAAAATGTATTAGTTTTCGATCTTAAGCCCTTAATGGTTTGGTAATAAATGCTTATTTCATTACTATTACTCCCCATTTAAATAAATATTTATAAATATACAACTTGAAAACATAACATTTATAATTTGAAACAATGTTAAACTATGAAACTCCTAAAAAAACAGTAACAAATATAAAATTAAAATACAATTACTATATAAAGATTAACAACATAAAATAACAATAAATAACATTACATCCAAATAACATCAACAGCAAATAATCATGATAAAAAGTAAATGCAATATGTGTACTTTTGACAAGTCCGAAAACCATTTCATTTCAAGTGGTCAATGTCATCTTTGGCGGTGATGGGAAAAGATCAGGCTTCTTCCTACTTAGGGACGAACATCTTTTCCGTATTTGAGATCCACGCAAATCTGTATTTTCTCTCTTCTTTAAAGTGTCTTGTCTGCGTCCAAAGAATTGTAGGATCTTTGTATGTTCTATAACATAACTATTTAACAATGACTTTTTAAAATAGAACACTTAATTTAAAATCTGAAAAAGATGTTATTTTGGTCATATGATTTCGGGTTGCCAAGGAATAGAAAATGTCTGTACAAAGACATAGTTTTTCAGAAAAATTTTAATTAATTCATTTCCAAGCCAATTTTAATAGTTATACTTTTATATCTACACAATTGTACTACATTTACTTTATACTATAAAACTTTCGCTCAAACCACCCTGTACATTAGATGTTGGTGGATATACACTGGAAATACAAAACAACTGACTGCCAAACAAAGTCAAAGTATTAAAATATTAGTACAACAAGTAAATATAAATGTTATATATTTTTGAAACCAGATTGACATTATCAGACCAGGGATTCACTAATGAATCGGAGATGAAAAAATATATCTACACAAATAGAAATACATAAATAATTATTGACGAAAATTTAAAATAACTTAAAAACCTTTTAAATAGTAGATAAACATGGTTATTGTTGAACATTCAGATGGCTTATTACAATAAGGTAATAAATTACCTTCAAAATAAATAATATATCTGTATAATTATCAAGTCATTAAAATATATTCCAATAGTCGTTTTTGCTTTCTTACCCTATATCTGCATTCCCTAGCCATCCGCCACCTAAGCATGTGGTAAGGGGTGATCGCTGGTCTTTGATTGTCTACCTTGAACTATCGAAGTGTAACTAGTATGTTTGGTTTTATGACCATTTTCCTAAACCTAATTAGTGAGTTAAGCTGAGGTGAAACTAAGATCTGCTCTTCGACCAAGGTCTAGTTTATTCTTTTCAGTTAGTTTATACAAAACATTTCCGCACGGCCCTGGAGTATTCTAGCTAGTCTTAGAATATTCTTATTCACCCCATTTTGAGAATGTGCTAAAACTGCCTAGTAAATACTAACTAGAATTTTGTACTTTTATTTACATTTCACTAAAGAATGCTAACTTATTAATGGAATGTTCATTAGTTAGTCAACTAGTTATCGTTAAAACGAAACTCCAATACCTAAGAGAGCATTTAACATTTTTCAATCATTACAGATTTAATTAATTAATGTACTCGATGGTCCTAAGTAATGAATGGAAATGGATTGCCTTAATTAATTTTCCTCTTCGGTATTTAATTGGAAGATGCAAGATAAAAAGTAATTGTGTTTCCTAACATTCTTTTTCCTTTTTAGCTATAAAAAGTGAAGAAATTGTAAATGAACTTATATTTGGTAATAATTTATTGTCAAATTTTACCTGGTCTTGAATCGTGGTTGATTGTTGCTAGTATTAAATATATATGTAATATTGCTTTTAATATCTGTAATAAGATATATTATACTAAGCTGTAAATAAATTTGAAATATTTATATACTGTTATTAAATGACAAGAAAAACAGTAAATATATATTTTCCTCTGGCTTTCAAAGCCAGCTATTAAATTATTTATGAACAAAACAATTAAAGATAAACTTAGTGAAGTTGAGAGTTGATATTGGTCACTTAATATGTTCAAATTATTAAATTTACAATAATAATTTGTGTTTTTTATTATTAATTATTAATATTTAATTTATTAATTAATAAAAATAATTGTATTAAAATACAATATAGTTAAAAATTAAATATATTGGTTTTATTGTAAATTTAATAATTTGAAAGATAAACGTGTTCATTTTTTTAAAATTATGTATAAATTATTGTAGTCATGTTAATTTTCTATAATAAATTAAATTGAAAATGGCTATTCTTTGATAAATAAATATATATGATAGGAGCAAGTATAAAAAGATATTATTGAAAGCAATATTTTACCATCTTTAGCACGACAATTTATATTAATAACCATGTATATAGAGAATATAACTATTTTATATAGTTTATTTGAAAATAAAATACTGTATATATTAAAAACACAATTATATATACAATCAATAACCAATAATCAAAATGAAACAGCTCAAGTTTACTGATTATATCTTGCAAAATCATTACTGCAAATTGTCTTTTTCACTACATTTCTTTTATTACATTAGTATTATGATTATTATTTTTTAAATTGTAGTTACAAATGCTATATAAATTTAGTGATATAACGGTTAATGAAATAACGGTTTGATACAGATAAAAATAAACTGAAACTACGGTTGTAGAATAATAACATTTCACTATTAAAATTTGATTACATTAAATTTAAAATGAACAACCGTTTTATGAAACAATCCAACAACATCAAGACACGCATGATCCATTCCCGTTCTCCATTTTTTAAAAGGCCACAATTTTTTTATAAGTAAAGGGTAAGTTTTTAGACAGTTGATATCAATTAATGAGTCCCGGTTGGCATTATGGACATAGTGCTGTAATCCAGCTACTTGGGGACAAAATTTTGTGAAGATTGTAGGCGACAGATTATATGCTCGTCCGTTTAGTAATTTCATGGCATCGCTCTGTTGACGTGAACACTACTAGAGAAGTCAGGCATGTCCATCTTGGATGGTAGTCAGTGTCCATATGTTGTATAGTGAAGATAACTGAGAATATTGATTGTCTATCAGCTACAATCAGACTAATACTTCGTGGTTCGGATCCCATGTAAATATCTAGGTCCCTTAGTTGGCCCGGCTAGTGGGCTGTTATTAAAACTATTCTTATTTTTTATTATTTTTATTCTTATGTTATAAAAATTATTCTTATTCACCTTGAAATGCACATAGAGTTGTGTCGGCGTCTCATATCTGAGAACATCTGTATGGCGTTAGTGACAAACAGAGTATAAAGCAGCAGCTACTGTGTACATAGCTGTAGTGACATGGAATATTAACTCCATGATGATCAGCTGTATGATTGATAATGAACCAATCAGCTGTTGACATGTATGCATATACGATATGTTCCATCACAGCGCAGTAATTGGAATTGTGGAGGATTACCAGGCTTCAATGTAATAGGTAACATGAGAAAGGAACGATCTTGTTATTGTTGGACAAGTGATAGACTATTAATAAATCACTGGGTGTATTTTTATTTCCACATATTGCAATAGGTACTAAGGATTAAAACCATATTATATAAGTATATTATATACACTTATAATGTATAAATATAATGTATATATAATATACATTATAAATACATAATGTCGATACAATCCAAAATAAATATGTAACTTAAATATTTTGACACTACTAGATCAGTGATGTAATTCAGCTATTTGGGATCAAATTGTTGTGGAGATTGTAGGTGATAGGCTCTATACTCAGTTCTTTTCATACTGACACTGTGTCCGCTCAATGACTCAATCGACATAGAATTTACAAGATAAGTTTGAGACATCCGTATTGTAATTTTTGTTTAGGTTAGGTTAGGTTGGGTTAGGTACCTTCTATCCCTCTAACAAATTTGTTAAAATCTTACCTAATTTTATTCTTTACATTAGATATCATTTCTTAAAAGTCATTATGCAAACAGGTCATGTTGTATTTTTTAAATCTTTTACGTACTTTTTCTTTCTTTTTTTAACAAATGTCTTAGTTCAATAGAGAACCAATAGAAGATATTTTGGTTAAGTTAAGTTAGGATAATATAGTTAAATGTAATTATTAATGTTTTGTTTTGAGAAAAAAAAGTATTATATATTAAAACTTTACAAATTACTTATATAACTTGGTTTGAATAAATTATAAATGTTTTTATTTAAGAAATAAAAGTATTTTATATTGAAACTTAACAACTTACTTATAACTTAGTTAAAATTAATTATCAATGTTTGATTGGAGAAAGAAAAGTATTTAATATTCAAACTTTAAAATTTATTTGTAACTTAATTTAAATTAACTATCAATGTTTTGTTTTAATAAATAACAGTATTTAATATCAAAACTTAACAATTTACTTATAACTTAGTTGAAATTAGTTATTAATGTAAAAAGTAAACAATTTAAAAAATTTTTTAAATAGTTGAAAATTTCGAAAAATTTCAAGAAGTTAACAATTTCGAAAAATGTCGAAAAGTTCCTAGAAGTCGGAAATTTCTAGAAAAGTCGAAAATGTCATAAAGTCAACAATTTTTAGAAAGTCGAAAATTTCAAGACGTTGAAAGTTTCGAAAAAAGTCGAAAATATCGTCAAAAGTAAAAAATTTCAAAAAAGTCAGACGTTAAGAAAATGTTGAAAATTTCGAGATATGTCGAAAGTTTCGAAAAGTCTAAAATGTTTATAACAGTCAAAATTTTCGAAAAATTCGAAAATTTAAAATAATTTCGAAAAAATATAAAATTAAAAATAATTTCGAAAAAGTTGAAAATTTCCAAAAATGTTGAAATATTCCAGAAAAGTCAAACATTTCAAAAAAGTCACAAATGTTGAAAATTCTGAGATGTTGAAACTTTCGAAAAAAGTCTGACATTTTTATACAAGTCAAAAATTTCGAAAATAGTCACAAATTTAAAAAAAAATAATTATTTCAGAAAATTTTAAGATGAAAATTACGAGAAAGTCAAAAATTTCTAAAGTCAAAATTTTCAAGAAAACTCGAACATTTCGAAAAGTGAAAAATTTTGAAATGTTCTAAAAATTTCTAAATTTTCGAACATGTCAAGTTTCGAAAAAAATTAAAAATTTTGACTAGTCAAAAAATTTTTAAAAAGTCGAAAATTTCGAGAAAAGTCGAAAATTTTTAAATAAGTCAAACATTGAAAATGTCGACATTTCGAAAATATAAAAATTTCAAAATTTACTTCTTTTCTAAAAATTTTCGACTTTTTCTAAAATTTTTAACTTTTGTCGAAATGATCGATATTTTTTTCGAAATATTCCACTTTTCTCAACATTTTCAAATCTTTTGGAAATTTTCGACTTTTCTCAACATTTTAAATTTTTTTGAAATTTTTAACTTTTTCTAAATGTTCGACTTTTCTCAAAATATTCGACGTCTCAAAATTTTTGAATTTTTTCGAAACTTTTGACATGTCTCGAAATGTTCGACATTTTTGGAAATTTTTAGAAATTTTCAAATTTTCTCGAAATTTTCAACATTTTTTGAAAGTTTTTATTTTTTTCGAAATTTTTTACTCTTCTCAAAATATTCGGATATTTTTGACTTTTTCGAAATGTTTTTAAATTTTCAACTTTTCTAAAAAATTTTTACTTTTTTGAAATTCTCGACTTTTATCAAAATTGTTTACTTTTTTCGTAATTTTTTACTTACAAAAAAGGCGACCCCAACTACATCAATAATATCGAACCAATCTAAATTCTTCGCGTTTAGAGTAAAGTATTTGAAAAAGCCATTCTAACCGGAATGCTAAAATTTCTGGAAAAACACAACCTTCTATCGAATTACCAGTTTGGTTTCAGGAAGGGGAAATCAACGTTAGATGCGGTAGTAAGTCTTGTTGATGTGGTTGTGGAGAGCTTGGTAAAGAGCAAAGCCACTCTAAGCATGTTTCTCGATCTTTCTAAGGCGTTCGACTGCGTTGATCACAGTATATTGCTCCACAGGTTAGAATCCTATTGGGTACGAGGAGTACCACATTCGTGGATGAATTCGTAAATAGATTGTATAAATCTGCCTGTTCAAATTTCAAACAAATTTTCAAAAATCAATCAATTGAGCTTTGGTGTCCCCCAGGGATCTATACTTAGCTCCTTACTATTTCTGGATACATGTAAATGATACAGCGTCATCCCATCAGCAAGGGTGACGCGTGCAGTATGCTGATGTCATATTTTAGCCTAAAATCAAAATTACATTTTGAAATTGAAACATTTATGGAGCTAAATAGCTGCCTACAAAATTTCTCTAACATCAATCTAAAAACAAACCCTAAAAAAATCAAACTTCATTAGCTTTTGTCTTCGACCATCCAACCTCAAATTCACTCCAGCTATTATGTTGGATAAACACAGAGGTGGAAGAAGTACAATCAACCAAATTCCTCGGAATACACATCAACAAAGGCCTAACTTGGAACAATATATCGACAGTCTCTGTTCCAAACTGTCCTCAGGCATTAATGTTTTGAGGACGTTATCAAAAAGCTGTCCAATTCAGGTACTGATGGCCGCATATTGTGGCCTCATCTACCCTCACCTATCCTATGGAGTAGTGCTTTGGGGTGGATGTGCAAATGTCGAGTTCTCCCGCCTATTCAGACTGCAGAAAAAAGCCGTTAAAAAAATTTCAAATTTGAAAAACAGGGAGTCGTGCAGAACTGCTTTCCAAACCCTAAAATTTTTGACACTGCCCCAACATTTACACCCTATAAACAATCATGTACTAAGTGTACTCAAACAATACATGTATGTCAAACATACATGTATGTGTAACAATACATGTATGTCAAAATGTGTACTCACAAGAGGGACTGACACACACAGTTATTAAACTAGACGCAGGGACACCTGTCGTACTGGGCAACATAGGACGGTGGTCTATGAGCGCCTCCCTTCACAGGCTGGTGTTCATTTTCTAAACTGTTTGCGAGTTCTTGGCACAAAACTAGGAGAGAAATAATTGGCAATAAACCAAAGCTGGATAGGCTTGCCTTCTAGAATGAATGTGTGATTGAATGAAATAATTGTATGTAAGAATGGTGAATTTGTAGAATGAATGAACATGCATTTTTCCCCCTTGACGATTGCGATACAATTCAATGTTAATATTGTCTATGCAATAAAATTCTATTCTATTATATTCAATTCTAGGTTCGAATCCTAGCCTTGACTGGAAGTAATCTTCAGTAATATTCACATTGTAATGTACTAGGTCTCCTCCATAGGCAATCTGAGTTAGTTCCTCACACAGAGGAATGGGCAGAGTAAGGTTAAATAGGAGATCGACATCTCCTTATATTTTTAAAAAATCTAAAATTTAAATTACATAATGTTGAACAATTTAACAATGTTCAACTCATCAGTTAATTATTATTTTATACCGTTTAAATGTTCACCCAAATAAAGAAGTTATTGGAAATGTGAACTTCCTGAATACTCTGGGCTGCAAAATCACTACAGACATGTACTGTTTGACAGTAGTCTAAACATTGAAGGCGCCTTCTACATTGTTTTAACTCCACAATTGCTGGGTTGCAACACTTTGGGAAATGTTAATACGTTTTATACAAATTTAACTATAATATTTATTTTAACTATAAGTACTTTAGAAAGCTTTACTGTCCCGTATATAAAGAAACATAAAACTGTTCAACCTTACAAGTCTTCGTATGTCAATTAACGAGGGAGACTGTCATAAGTTTTTGATGTAAAATTGCTATCCAGTGCACATCTCTTGCAAATGACACCTGCCGATCTTTACAAATACAACAATAACCCTAGTTTAATTTATTAGGAGTGCGCAAGTGATAGGTTGCTGCAAATATTACGGTACCGTTTTTCTTATGTAAGAATATTTTAATTATATTTGCCTAGTTTGTATGTGTTTTATTTAAGTGATTAAAATGTCTATAATACAATAATTTTAGGAAAATTTATAAAGTCCCAATATTATAACTGTTGCCAAGCTTTTGTAGTGTTGTCAGTTATGTGTAGTCGCATAAGCCGTATTCAGTAAAAACTTAACACTTTTTCATATCCTCAATTTAAAAAAAGCTCTCAATTCAATGTAGGCTACTGTA
This sequence comes from Stictocephala bisonia, assembly GCA_035578905.1. Taxonomy (NCBI): domain Eukaryota; kingdom Metazoa; phylum Arthropoda; class Insecta; order Hemiptera; family Membracidae; genus Stictocephala; species Stictocephala bisonia. Next base: position 107,688 of record JAQJVL010002113.1, read on the forward strand.
CGATTCTTTCTGTATAACTACGTTTTTGTTAAACAATATTTTATTACAAAACTTTGTATGGATTTTGACATATTTAAAGTTTTTATGTGATAAAAATAGACTACTTAAACATATAAGGATGTTTATCATTTTATTGTTTATTTTTTATAAGAGCACAAAAGAGAGCTGAAATAGAGGTGTGCCAACAATCTAAAATTTAAATTAAATAATAATGAACTATTTAACAATGTTCAACTCATCAGTTAAGTATTATTTTATACCATTCAAATGTTCAGATTGTTCACCCAAATAAAGAAGTTATTGGAAATGTGAACTTCCTGAATACTCTGGGCTGCAAAATCACTACATACATGTACTGCTAGACAGTAGTCTACACATTGAAGGCGCTTTCTATATTGTTTTAACCACAGTTGCTGGGTTGCAACACTTTGGGAAATGTTAATACGTTTTATACAATTGTCACTATATTTATTTTAACTATATGTACTGTAGACGGCTTTACTGTCGCGTCTATAAAGAAACATACAACCTTTCAACCTTACAAGTCAGTTCTTCGTATGTCAATTAACAATGGAGACTTTGACAGTTGGCAGAATTAGCAATATAATTATGGATCATAATATTTAATGCACAAACAAAATGTACTAGGTAATTTTTGCTTGTCTTTACTATGTTCCTAATATGAAAGGTGCCAAAAACACACGGTAACCGGTTGTAATAACTTATGAGTGTTATTTATATGATGTTCTACAGTCATATTACTTATAGTGTTTAATAACATTTAATTAACATTCTCCTCACATTCGAAATGTCTTTTATGTTATAACATAACTTAACAATTAATTACATTTCAAGATACAAAACAATACTAAAATAGACCAAATTATATAAGTCGCGTGATCTCACAGTAGATGTATTTTTTACTTTCATCTTTTGTGTATTTACTTGTTCTGTACCACCTCAGTTACCATGTCATTTACAAATGCTATCTACAATTAATAATCACTTCCCTTTTCAGACTGTAGCATAAATAATTCCCAGCTAATTCTATAACTACATTTTAGTTCACAATCAAAATTAAAAAATAAGCAAGACAAAGGTTATTGGACATTTGCCATCATTATGTGAAAAATACCAATCACGACGTTTCGATTTTGTCAAACCCGAATCTTTTTCAAGTGCTAAGAACTAAATTACATCTATACAAACATGTTATAAACGTAATGATGGCAAAAGTCCAACAACCTTTGTCTTCCTCATCTGATACTCCATCATTAACAAATTTCAATACCAAATTAACAAGTACAATAATCTTTATTTGTTGGTACAAATGTGATACAAAGTTTAAAGTTCCCATCAAAGTATGCTATTAAAACTGTATAGTCCATTAGTGGTTCCAGAAATAGCTTTAATCTGGAAAGGGATAAGAAGCGACACTGTTATATATTGGAATAATTTTATACTAATTAGTAAATAAACCATTTAATTCGTTACATAAAATTAATTACTTAATAGTTTAAAATAAAATAATGGTAATTTAATGTAACGTCACTTTTCAAAGAGTTGCCCTCTGTCTAGACTATATTGTATTGGTTTAGGAACAGTTTCAGAGGTTGGGCTAGTTTAACAGTTGAAAGTAGTTTTAGTAATAACCGTCAGGTAGTGTCACATATTCAAAGGTTGGACTAGTTCAACAGTTGAAAGTAGTTTTAGTAATAACCGTCAGGTAGTAGCGCATATTCAAAGGTTGGACTAGTTCAACAGTTGAAAGTAGTTTTAGTAATAACCGTCAGGTAGTGGCACATATTCAAAGGTTGGACTAGTTCAACAGTTGAAAGTAGTTTTAGTAATAACCGTCAGGTAGTGGCACATATTCAAAGGTTGGACTAGTTCAACAGTTGAAAGTTGTCTTAGTAATAACCGTCGGGTAGTGGCACATAATCAAAGGTTGGACTAGTTCAACAGTTGAAATTAGTTTTAGTAATAACCGTCAGGTAGTGGCACATATTCAAAGGTTGGACTAGTTCAACAGTTGAAAGTAGTTTTAGTAATAACCGTCAGGTAGTGGCACATATTCAAAGGTTGGACTAGTTCAACAGTTGAAAGTAGTTTTAGTAATAACCGTCAGGTAGTGGCACATATTCAAAGGTTGGACTAGTTCAACAGTTGAAAGTAGTTTTAGTAATAACCGTCAGGTAGTGGCACATATTCAAAGGTTGGACTAGTTCAACAGTTGAAAGTAGTTTTAGTAATAACCGTCAGGTAGTGGCACATATTCAAAGGTTGGACTAGTTCAACAGTTGAAAGTTGTCTTAGTAATAACCGTCAGGTAGTGGCACATATTCAAAGGTTGGACTAGTTCAACTGTTGAAAGTAGTTTTAGTAATAACCATCAGGTAGTGGCACATATTCAAAGGTTAGGCTAGTTTAACAGTTGAAAGTTGTCTTAGTAATAACCGTCAGGTAGTGGCACATATTCAAAGGTTAGGCTAGTTTTACAGTTGAAAGTTGTCTTAGTAATAACCGTCAGGTAGTGGCACATATTCAAAGGTTAGGCTAGTTTAACAGTTGAAAGTAGTTTTAGTAATAACCATCAGGTAGTGGCACATATTCAAAGGTTGGGCTAGTTTAACAGTTGAAAGTAGTTTTAGTAATAACCGTCAGGTAGTGGCACATATTCAAAGGTTGGGCTAGTTTAACAGTTGAAAGTAGTTTTAGTAATAACCGTCAGGTAGTGGCACATATTCAAAGGTTAGGCTAGTTTAACAGTTGAAAGTTGTCTTAGTAATAACCGTCAGGTAGTGGCACATATTCAAAGGTTGGGCTAGTTTAACAGTTGAAAGTAGTTTTAGTAATAACCGTCAGGTAGTGGCACATATTCAAAGGTTGGGCTAGTTTAACAGTTGAAAGTAGTTTTAGTAATAACCGTCAGGTAGTGGCACATATTCAAAGGTTGGGCTAGTTTAACAGTTGAAAGTAGTTTTAGTGATAACCGTCAGGTAGTGGCACATATTCAAAGGTTGGGCTAGTTCGACAGATGATGGACATATACAGTGGACACTAATGGATTATACAGTTTCAATAGCATACTTTGATGGGAACTTTCAACTTTGTATCACATTTGTATCAACAAATAAAGAGAATTGTACTTGTTAATTTTGTTTATGAAATTTTTTAATGGTAGAGTATCAGATGAGGAAGACAAAGTTTGTTGGACATTTGCAATCATTAAGTTTATAACATGTTTGTGTACATGTAATTTAGTTTGTAGCACTTGAAAAAGATTTGGGTTTGACCAAATCGAAACGTCGTGATTGGTATTTTTCACGTAATAATTGCAAATGTCCACATTAACAACCTTTGTCTTCCTCGTTTGTCATGTTGCCTTCATGTTTTTTTTTTCATGCTCATTTTTTAATTTTGATAGTGAACTAAAATGTACTTAAAGAGTTAGCTGGGAATTATTTACTCTTACAGTCTGGAAAGGGAAGTGATTATTACTTGTAGATAGCATACGTAAAAAAACATAGTAACTTAGGTGGTACAGAGCAAGAAAATACACAAAAGATGAAAGTAAAAAATACTATCTACTGTGGGATTACGCTACGTAAATAATTTGGTTAATTTTAGTATTGTTTTTTATCTTGAAATGTAATTAATTGTTAAGTTATGTTATTCCATAAAAGACATTTCGAATGTGAGGAGAATTTTAATTAAATGTGATTAAACACTATAAGTAATATGACTGTAGAACATCATATAAATAACACTCATAAGTTATTACAACCGGTTACCGTGTGTTTTTGGCACCTTTCATATTAGGAACATAGTAAAGACAAGCAAAAATTAGCGAACGAGTACACTTTGTTTGTGCATTAAATATTATGAACCAGAATTATATTGTTATTCATTTTTCTGTGGATTTAGTCAAAATTACAAAATAAATTGTAATATTTTTTTATTAGAAAATGTGGTGCATTGATACTTTTGTATAATTAAAGAAATTACATCAAAATCTTATGACAGTCTCTTTCGTTAATTGACATAGGAAGACTTGTAAAGTTGAACAGTTTTGTGTTTCTTTATATACGGGACAGTAAAGCTTTCTACAGTACATATAGTTAAAATAAACATAGTAGTTAAATTTGTATAAAACGTATTAACATTTCCCAAAGTGTTGCAAGCCAGCAACTATGGAGTTAAAACAATATGGAAAGCGCCTTCAATGTTTAGACTACTGGTAAGCAGTACATGCATGTAGTGATTTTGCAGCCCAGAGTATTCAGGAAGTTTACATTTCCAATAAATACTTTATTTGGGTGAACATTTAAACGGTATAAAATAATACTTAACTGATGAGTTGAACATTGGTAAATAGTTCAATAATATGTTATTTAAATTTTATATTTTTTAAAATATAAGGAGAGGTCGATCTCCTATTTAACCTTACTCTGCCCATTCCTCATAGTATTTATCTGTGTGAGGAACTTACTCAGATTGCCTATGGAGGAGACCTAGTACATTACAATGTGAATATTACTGAAGATTACTTCCAGTCAAGGCTAGGATTTGAACCTAGAATGGAATATAATAAAATAGAATTATATTGCATAGACAATTTTAACATTGAATTGTATCGCAATCGTCAAGGGGGAAAAATGCATGTTCATTCATTTTACAAATTCACCATTCTTACATACAATTATTTCATTCAATCACACATTCATTCTAGAAGGCAAGCCTATCCAGCTTTGGTTTATTGCCAATTATTTCTCTCCCAGTTTTGTGCCAAGAACTCGCAAACAGTTTAGAAAATGAACACCAGCCTGTGAAGGGAGGCGCTCATAGACCACCGTCCTATGTTGCCCAGTACGACAGGTGTCCCTGCGTCTAGTTTAATAACTGTGTGTGTCAGTCCCTCTTGTGAGTACACATTTTGACATACATGTATTGTTACACATACATGTATGTTTGACATACATGTATTGTTTGAGTACACTTAGTACATGATTATTTCTAGGATGTAAATGCTGGGCAGTGTCAACAATTTTAGGGTTTGGAAAGCAGTTCTGCACGACTCTCTGTTTTTCAAATTTGAAATTATTCGAACCGCTTTTTTCTGCAGTCTGAATAGACGGGAGAACTCGACATTTGCACATCCACACCAAAGCACTACTCCATAGGATAGGTGAGGGTATGTGAGGCCATAATATGCCACCATCAGTTTCTGAATTGGACAGCTTTTTGATAACGTCCTCAAAACATAAATGCCTGAGGACAGTTTGGAACACAGACTGTTGATACGATTGTTCCAAGTTAGGCCTTTCTTTGTTGATGTGTATTCCGAGGAATTTTGTTGATTGTACTTCTTCCACCTCTGTTTCCATCCAACATAATAGCTGGAGTGAGTTAGAGGTTGGATGTTCGAAGACAAAAGCTAATGAAGTGTGATTTGTTTGGATTTGTTTTTAGATTGATGCCAACAGCAGTGAACAGTAAGCTCTTTTCTTTCTATATTAGTTGCTGTCTGCAGTACTCTTGCACTGTTGCGATGCACTGGCATTATGCACGATATTCTTTGAATTTAATGTTCTATTATTGGAGAGATAAACACACATTTTATCAAACCTTCTCCAAGAAATTGTATAGCCTTGTCTTTGTAGATTTGCTGTAACGGTTTGATATGTATGTTACAAACTACTCTATTTGATCTTATAATTTAACTAAAAGTAAGTTTGAAGCTGGTTAAGCAATTTTAATATTTTCAATTTAGATATTTTCTAGTTATGCTACTTAGATGAAACGTATACTGTATTTAACTCCGAAAAATCAAATCACGGCCGCTACTGGTCTCCGTCCGTCTTCAACCTGCTCCCAAAATCATAAATTAACCAATAATTAGGAAACCAGTTTAAGTCGAGCCGCAAATGACAGAAATATCCAGTTTGCCGCAAATGGCAGTCACAAAAGGCAGCACACCTTTCTTTCTGAGGTCTTATTCAGTCATACCAACCTCAGACAAAATTGAAGGGAATATATGTTTCCGAAAGCTACAGACACGGAAGAAGCTTGCAGAGAAATCAACTAATTACGATATTACAATCACACACAATCTCCTCTTACGATGGAGTGTATCTAGTTTAAACAGATGTTATTAGGATGTAATTTTTTAGTCACAACTTATAGGTGTAAACTATGTCAAATTAAAAAAAAACTCAAACCAATATATTAAATTTTAAAATAAAATTTTCAAAATCTTGATAAGCAAGTTGTTGATAGTTCACTGGCTTGGCAACTTGGCTGGTGATAGGCTGGCAAGTAAATATTTTTTCAATTAAGGTTTTATTGGTATATATTCACACGATGATATTTAAAACAATAAAAGATTTACTAGTTTTGAGTTAAATAGGTTTAATTTAATTTTTTTTAATATTACTCATGTTATCACAGTTCCTTTTCCATCTATGTCCTTCTAAGCTATGAGCGATTCCTTTAAATATATTTTGTTTTCTATTCCTCATAAAATTACTTTCATTGCCTTAAGATTTTTGTTTTATTCCGATTTTTAAGGAACGTTTAAGGAAGTAATTATTGTAGCAAGAAGCTAAATGGACAGTGTTTTAGTTATTAAGATTGTAAGCTATTTTAAATATACAAAGAAGTACTGTATGCTACCACTACTTACCACACTATGCGCACTAGTGAGGAATACGGGATACATTTATTGACGTAAAATATTCTTAACTATTCAACACTTATAAATAAGTTAAGAAGAAAGAAATAAATCAAATCTATCATTTAATTAAAGATAACACATTTTATATTGCACTTTGGATTGTTAAACAGTTACTTTTAAACTATTCAAAATGACGAAATACAATGATCCAGTCGAACCCCTTCCAGTGCACGACTCTTTCTTAAATCCAACTATTAGATAAAATTGGATGTAATCCGAAAGTGGATGTAATGATTTGAATGTTTCATTCAATATCCTTAAACAATACATTTAAACCTAATAATTTTATATGTATTTCTAACAACATAGTGCACACAGATCTTTGCTATGTGTAGTGGACAGTAACTCTCCACAAGTGTTATTGCTAAATTCACTGTCAAAACCCAGGAAAATTGGGGATTAAACAGCTAATTCTATAAGTGAACAAACATGTATATAACTATTTTTGTTCACTTTAAAATAATATATTAATATAAATGAATCCATTATGGTTATAAATTTAACAATTTAGACCGAGAATATTAACGTTTATTTGTTGTCAAAATCGTAACTTGCTGACCAGGTTTTAAATTGTTATTGGATGTTCTGGGATTTGTGAATTGAACTGATATTGAAATTGTTTCATTTGTAATTTGAGCTAATGTTAGTTACAAAATGTTAAAGATTTTTTTATAGTTTAGTTACAATACTGTTGTTGCTTTAATGGTGATTGGAGCTTGTATTGTATTGCTAGTTTAGTTAATATGTTGTTGCACTATATGTGGTCTTTGATTTAAATTTAGATCAGTCGGGTTTACAATTGTTTTATATAGTTATTTTGTTTTAATTATGGTTGGATAGCGATAATTTTATCCGCGGTCTGTGCATCACAATGATGCTGAAGATATAATGATTGTTGGAATCGACGATGCATTGTTTTAAATGTTTCTTGTTTCTTAAGTGATAAATTAATTGTTGTAATTTGTACAAATTCGTAGTTGATGTAGTTGACTCTACGGCATTGTTTTAGTTTCTGTTTGTACTGAGTGCATTGTTCTTATAGGGGTTCAAGTTGTTGTATTTGTTTTCGTTATTGTTTTAGAAGTTGTGGTCGGAGATGGTTTTTTTTCTGCCGATGTGATTTTAATAGGTTTGATAGAAGTGGTGGTTTGTTCTCTCGTTGGAATTGATTTTGGTTCGCTTGATGTATAAGCTGGGATCAGTCTTGTAATTAATTTTGATAGCCTAATTTGTTATTGTGTTCGTATGCATTGTTATTTTTCTCGTGATTTGCCCGGAGTTTGTTATTAGATTTGTCGTAGTATTTAGCTTAGTTGTAGCTAAAGGCTTTGGCATTCTAAATTATGTGGTACTATTGGGTGTGCTTTTTTAATTTTCCTGGTAGCAAAAGGGTTGTAAATTTAACAGTTCACAAATCGTTTTATATCTCTTTGTGGTTGATCTTGTTGAAGTTGGGACAGTAATGTGTACAGTAGTTTTGGTTGGTATCCAGGTTGTACTAGGCGTTGACTTTGGGGTTGTGCCCTTGTTAGGCCATAGGGTTCTATGAGTTGTGGTTGTTGTTTTTGTGGTAGTTGGCTTTGTTTTTGTGGTAGACGTTATAATTGGTTTACCAGTAGAAGAAGTGACATTACTTTCAGGAGCCGGTATTGAAGTAGTCATATTTGACTCGGATATTGATGAAACCGACATTGTCAGCATAGTGCTTGTCGTTGGGGTTTGATCCAGTATTAATGTTGTTTTTGGTTCAGTAATATTGTTTTGAAATGATGGTTTGGTTGAATTAAATGTTGTCGTGGTCGGTTTATTTGTCACCAGAGTAGTTGCGATTTGAGATGATGTTGATGTTGGCTTTTTTGTCATTGTGGAATAAAGTGGTGTAGTAGTGGAAATATTTCTGATTGTCTCATTAGTAGAATTAGTTTTTAGTCCGATTGTTGCATTAGGTGCATTTGGGGTTGCTGTTATAGATTCCAAATGTGCAGTACTGGCAATGATAATTGAAGGTGATGTTGCACATATCGGGTTTTGATCGGAATGCACTAAGGGAGTTGATTTCGTTGTCGTAGTTGGTTCAGTTGTATTTATTGTTGGCACTGATTCCGTGTTCAAAGAAGTTATTGGGTCGGTTGTTGTGGTTGTTGTTGAATGAGTTGACGTTGAAACCGGTGTTTTATTTATCATTGTTGTTGGTGCTGTTGTTGTTGTTATTATTGTGTCTGAATCAGGTGTAGTAATTGATGCAGGTGTTGTGGTTGTAGAGGTAGCTGGCGTGATATTGGACGTGGTTATGGTCGATATAGATGTGAAAGTTGTCTGTGACTCAGTTGTGGTATTAATTGTGGCAGGGACTTCTTTTGTGGCTGTAACTGACCTAGTTGTAGAACTTGTGACTGTTATTGAACGTGTGGTTACATTCACTGTACTTTGATCGGGTTTTATGTTTGTAGTTTGATTTGTTGTTGGAGTTGAATCTGTTTTTCTGGTTGACTCAGTTGTCGTGATTTTAGTTGCAGTTGGCTTGGTAGTGGTCGTGTTTTCCAAATTATTTAGGGCTGTTTTTATCTCGATTGTTATAGTAGTTGAACTTGCACTAGGGGTTTCAGTTATTGGGGGCCCAATAGTAGTACTTGTCGGCATGACTGAAACTAGTGTTGAGTTTTTTTGGCTTAAAGTTACTGTTGTGTCAGTTGTTGTATTTGTGTTCAGTGATGTGATCGGTTTGTAAGTTAAGGTTGTTGATGGATTAGTTAAAATGGTTGTGTTTTTAACTAGAGTTGTATGAATCATTGTTGTTGTCATTGGTGTAGTTATTGTGATTGAATCAGATGTAGTAGTTGATGCAGGTTTTATGTTTGTATAAGTAGTTGGCTGGGTAGTAGCGATCGTAGGTGTAATAATAAGCGTCGTTTTTGTTAAGTTAGGCGTTAAAGATGTTTTTGACTCGATTATAGTATTGGTCGTGGTAGCGACCTGTTTTGTGGATGTAACTGTCACAGTTGTAGGACTTGCAACTGTCGTTGACAGTGTGGATACATTCGTCGTGCTTTTGTCGGGGTTCATGTTTCGAGATGGTGTTGTATCTGTTGTTCTATTTGATTGGGTTGATGTGATTGTAGTTTCAGCTAGGCTGGTAGTGTTTGTGTATGGTTCATTACTAGTGGTTGGAATCATTGTTGTAGTTGGAACCATGTTTGTTGTTATCATTGTGGTTGGAACGTGTTTATTGGTTGAAGCAGATTTTGTAGTTGTGGATGTTGAAATTGTGGTTGGTATAGAAGTAGTAGAAGTTATGTGTGGAGTAGGTGAAGTAGGCATGTTTGGTTCAATTTTTGATGAAGATGTCACTGTTGTTGTTCTTGAACTCAGATTAGTTGTTGTTGTTAGACTCAGGCTAAAATTAAATTTTGGCTCAGGTTTTGAGGTAAGAAATGGTATTTTGGATGGAGCCAATGTTGCATTAGTTGGTTTAATTGTTGTGGGTGCATATATTGTTGTGGTAGGCTTGGCCTGGTGTAGATGTAAAAGTAGTCAACTTGGTTGTAGCTAAGGTTGTTGCCGTTGTCAAAGATGTGTTTGTGTAAGGTATTGTGGTATATTCGTTTGTTGTGGTTGTTTTTTGACGCATTGTTGGAATATTTCTGGTAGGGAATAATGTTGCAAATGTAACAGCTGGCACCATTGTTTTATTTCTCTTTGTTGTTTCAGATGTAGTTCTAGTTGGGGCAGTAATGTGTGCAGTAGTTCTGGTTGGTATCCAGTTTATTGTTGGTTTTGACTCTCTGGGTGCACTCTTTGTAGGCCAAAGAGTTCTACTAGTTTTGTTAGTAGTTGGATAAGTTGTTGTGCTAGTCGTTGCGGTTTGATCCAGTATTGGTGTTGTTTTTGGCTCTATAATAGTAGTTTTGGTTGAAGCTAATGTTGTAACAGTTGGTTTATTTGTCGTCAGCGTAGTTGTAATTTGAGATAATGTTGATGTTGGCTTGCTTGTGGTTGTAGAATCACGTGGCTTGGTAGTAGCAATATTTGTAATTGTCTCATTGGTTGAAGTTGTATTAAGCCCGGTTGTTGTCATAGTTACAGTTTGGGTTGTGTTTGTAGTTATAGTTTCCAAATATGCAGTACTTCCCATGGTCAATGAAGGAGATTTTGCAGCTATCGTGATTTGATCAGGTTTTATTAACGGAGTTGAATTTGTTATCGTAGTTGGTTCAGTTGTAATTATTGATGGCATTGATTCCGAAGGTATTTTTGTCATAGTAGATGTGCTTGTGTCCAGAGAAGTGATCGATTCGTTTGCTGTGGATATTGATGCGTAAGATGAAGTTGTTGAGGTTGAAACCAATGATGTATTCATTGTTGTTGATGGCACTGCTGTAGTTATCTTTGTGTTTGAATCAGGTGTAGTAATTGATGCAGTTGTTGTGGTTGTAGAAGTAGCTGGCTTGTTAATAGCAGTTGTATAAGTGATATTGAACGTGGTTATCGTCGATTTAGGTGTGAAAGTTGTCTGTGACTCGGTTTTTGTACTAGTTGTGGCAGAGTCTTGTTTTGTGGTTATTACTGACCCAGTTGTAGGACTTGTATATGTCGTTGAAAGTGTGTATACATTAATTGTACTATGATCGGGTTTTATGTTTGGAGTTTGATCCGTTGTTTGAGTTGAATCTGTTATTCTTATTGACTCTGTTGTTGTAATTTTAGTTGCAACTGGCTTGATAGTATTTGTGTTTGGCCTATTAGTTGGGGTTGGTTTTGTATTGATTGTAGTAGTAATTGTATTTGAAGCAGGGGTTTCAGTTATTAATGGCTCACTTGTAGTATTTTTTGTGATGGTTGAGAGTGGTATATTAGTTATTGGACTTTGTTCTGGTTTTGAGGATGACGTCGACATTGATATCGTTGTTGGTTTGTTTGTAATTACTGTCGGCTTTGATTCCGAGATAGTTGTTATATTTGTATACAGTGATGTGATTGTTGTTGGGTAAAGTGTTGTGCTTGACATAGATGTGGTTGCTGTAGATGATGAGATTGTAGTCGGATTAGAAGTGGAAGTTTTAAAATGTGAAACCAGTATTGAAGTAAATAAACTTGGCTCGTTTGTTATTGGAAATGTCACTGTCATTGTCCTTGTAGTTGGCATTAATGTTGTGTATATACCTAGATCAAATGTTGGGTCAGGTAGAAAGGGTGTTTTGGTTGGAGCCAATATTGTGGTAGTTGTTAGTCCATGTGTTATGTTATTAGTTGTTGTTGGGAACGATATTGTATTTAGCCAATTCGTAGTGGTTTTGAAGGACGTTGGTATAGTAGTAGTGATTGTTTTGGGGTTCGTACTGGTATCACTGGTTTTTGTTAGGCATGGTATCAAGGTAGTGGTCTTCTTTGGTTCCAATGTTGTGGTAGTTATATCAGTAACTGTTGTTAGTTTTCGTTGGTGGTTTGTTTTAGTTGTGGTTGAGGCTTTACTTGTAGTTGTTATAGGCACATGTGTGTTTGGAGTTGGTGAAGTAATCGTGCTTAATATGTTTTTTGTTGTTGGTGTTATTTTTGTCGTTGAAGGTAATACTGTTGTTTTTATGATTGGCTCAAACTGTTTAGTTGTAGTTGGCTTAGATGTTATGTTACTATGAAGTGTTCTGTGTGGAAGTGATGTAGTAGTAGTTGGTATTGTTTTTGTTATGCTTATAGATGGTTTTTCAGTTGGTATGGTTTTAATGGTTGTAGTTATAGTTAGATTGGGAGTATTGGTAGTTGTTTTAGCAGTTGAAATAGTAATTGTGTATGTCGGAGTAGTTAACTTGGGCCTTGTTGTAAATATTTTTTTAGTTGTTGGTTTGGTTACATTAGTTTTTGTTGATGTTGTTGCCATAGTTGTTTTGGCTGGAAACCAATTTATCGTCGGTTTGGTTGTTTTTCCTTTAGTTATGGTTGGAAACCATGTTGTAGTTGTCTTGGTACTGCTAGCAGAAGTAATAGTAGATGAGGTTGGTATCTTCGATGTAGTTAGTCCATGTGTTTTAGTTGTACTCAGGTAATAAATGTACTTTTCACATCTAAGACGCATAGGATTAAACAATTCCCCAACCGGACAATATTCGTGGTTTCGCAAATACTTTCCACCTTTATATACACAACGATAAAACATTCGATCATTTTCTTTGTCCACCATTAGTCCTTGTTTTTTGCAGACAGGCTCACACCGTTGAGACGTTTCATGAAGCTCATAGTTTACTGGACAGCGATCTTGGAGAAAAACTCTACCCTTTGAACAGAAGGCGAACAAATTCTTATCTACGGGGTGAGGTACTTTGACCCCTGATTTTCCACAGCAGTTAAAACCACATACAGCTGAAGGTGAACAGAGGTTGAGAACTACATCGTACTTGTAGTAACTGGAAAAGAAACAATATTTTAGCCAAACCCAAGTAAACAACTTTATTCCTTAAAGAAGTATGAATAAGATATTTAAAT